>VCJN01000233.1:0-137999 GCA_006384855.1 Tetraselmis striata | reverse complement strand
ACCACAAGCGAGACAAGGAGCCACGCCCAAGACGAACTCGCGGAGCGAGCCATGGTGAGTGCCGGAACAAAACACACTACATAACACAGAAGAAATTTGATTTTTTGTAGTCGAAGACGAAACGAAATGTACCAGTCGTAGAAGACAATATAGTCGGGTGCCTTCCAACAACTGAAGGCGCTCCCGGTCCGCAGCCGCCCTTTATACTCTGATAAAGGGCGCCGCCGGACCGGCGCCGGCGGTCCCGGCGGGCCGGCCCGGCAGTGTCGTCACTTAACCCTGACGGCGCTGCGAAAACCAGGGTTTCCTAGCTCGTTCCTCCCAAGGAAACCCTACAGTTTTCTGCCGAGCTTTTCTTGCGTTGGCAGATGACGGAGGGTGGTATGGTCAGTGACTACGGTAAAATGTTTACACCATTCCAAATAATGTCGCCAATGCTGGAGAGCAATCACTACTCCCAGAAATTCAGTATCATAAGTGGAAAAGCGCAGTTGCGCACCCCTCAAGACCTTTGCCAGGTAAGCTACTGGACGCAACCGTCCGGCATTGGGGTCTTTTTGCATGAGCACCGCCCCCACAGCATATTTGCTGGCATCAGCTGCGACCACGAACTCTGCGTTCGGGCCAGTGATGGGATCCATTAGAAATGGGGCGTGTGTCATTTTATATTTTAGGCGATCAAAAGGATGTTGATTGATGGGTGTCAGTCCAGGTGGGAAATATAATTATTATTTTTTGTCAGATCAAATAGTGGCTTTGCTATGGCAGCAAAGTCCTCAATAAATGATCGATAATATCCCACAAAGCCGATAGGCTCTCTCATCTGTGACAGATTTTGGAACTGGCCATTCTGAGACTGCTTTTATTTTATCAGGGTCAGGGAATTTACCCTTTTCCGTTATACGGTGACCCAAGTATATTATTTGCTTTTTGCCCCATTGTGATTTTTGGGGGTTCAGGTACAGATGGGTGTTTGCGCAATCTCGCAAGTACCTGATCAATATGATCAATATGTTGCTCCGGAGTGTCGCTGAATATGATAATATCGTCAAGTTATCATCAAGGATATTTGCATCCTGATGTGAGTCATGAGCAGTCCCGTTGGAAACTGCGTTAATATATGATATTGGGATCCGCCTGGCGCTGTTTTCAGGCCAAAAGGCAGGACTCTCATCTCAAATTGACCCAACTGAGTGATGAAGGGTGTCTTATAGACATCCTTCACACGGATCTGATGGTATCGCTTTGGACAAGTCTAAGCAAGTCCGGCATTTGCCAGTGGCAATACGGTCGAATATAGTATCAGTTCTGGGCAAATGATATTGTGTACCCAAGTTAATATATTCAGCGATCTATAGTCAATGCACATCCGGAGAGTGCCATCAGATTTTCTGGCAAACAACACTGGAGCTGCAAATGGTGAATTACTGGGTCTGATCCAGTTTTTTTCCAGATATTGTTAGCTGTTTTTTCAGCTCAGTTAACTCCGCAGGAGACATTTTATAAATGTGACCTTTCGGCGGGTTAGCATCAGGTATAGTTGGTATATTGTGATCACATTTTCCTCTACTCGGTGGCCGGTTAGTCAAAGTATTTTCATCATGGCCATATAGTTTGATTATATTCAATATTTGTTTATCATATTGTTGGCCAAAATCAGTATGTACCTGCAGATCATGTGTTTTTGTTTGTGATGTCTGGGTACTAATAAAATCTTCCTTCAGAGTGGCTATGAAAAATGATGCTGCATCTGCACTTTTGACTGGTTCAGCAGAGATGTGTAGCAGCTTAGCCATCCGGTTTGCCGACAAGAAGCTTACTACTGCTGGTCTGGGTTGGATCTCACAGCCAAACAGTGTTGCATCTGTCTGTCTCTCGTGTATAGTGCCATCATCCCAGTGAATATCTGGACTATGTTTTTCTGAGCCATGGAATGCCTAATATGACATCCCAGTTATTGTTACTGGGGAGGCAAACCAAATTAGCCTCTGTGGTATAACCAGGTTCAAATAAATTGAAGCATTATTGTCACATAGTATCGAGAGATTGTATATGTTGTACCATCTGCCAATTGTATTTTTATTGCTTGATCCAGCAATCTCACTGGCAGGTCATATTTTTGTACAATATCCCACGAGATAATTCTCGCTGGGCAGCACTGTTAGTCAGTATTTCAACTTGATCAGACAGAATATCATTATTGGCTTTGATTTAGCCTTTGCCTTCAACAGATCTGTTTCAACAGTCTGAGAGGTAAAATTTGCTGTGGGGATTTCATATTGTGGTGTTATGTTGTGCGCTTTGTCACGCATTCTGTCCTCCACAGTATTATCAGTCAAATACACATCGACTGAAAATGGAGTCGGACCCATTCGTATCCGCTCTTACAAGTATGCACCCTTTGGGTAATGGTGGATCTTACGGTATGTGTTCAGAATGTGCTGAACAATTTTATTGTTTTTCCACTTGGGAACTGCAATTACTGCAGAGATATTGTATGGGTTCTGCATGCGCTTCCTTCCGAAGCCGGCAATAAAATCAGAGATTTTCTCAAACGGTAGGTTCAGCCACACATGATGGTTAGTAATGTCAGCATCAAAAAAGAGTTAGTTGGGGAACAATAGGTATCCATTACCTTTGTGGTTGCAGCAGTTGCCGCCCCATCAAGGGTGAACGGCCCCCATATCATGTTCAATTCCTCCCAAGCATTCTGATTGAATGATGGGTAGGTATCATGTTGGGGTATTGTGACTTCCGCTGTTGTTGCCGTTGCATCGTTATGATCAGGTTAGGGGTCATGGCTCTCGTCATACTGTTATTATAGTCAGATATGAGATCATTGATTTGAGTCTGCATATCCCGGAACTCAGCGACTATAATAACAGTATGACGAGGGCCATGACCCCTAACGTGATCATAACGATGCAACGGCAGCAAAAGCACAGTACTGGCAGCAACAACAGAACATATATATGGGTATTTGTTTGTACAGCACTATCCACAGTAGTTGGTGGCTTTTGCCGATATATCAATTGCTCAACTGGTTCAGTTTGGGGCGCTCTGGATGGGCTACCACTCTGACCAGTGGTATAATGATGTTTATTGTGTTTGCGCCTTTTGCGCCTTTACATTGTACTAAAAAGCACGGTAGTCCGCGTATGCTTCAATACCCGAAATCTACATGGGAAGACACTGCCGAACAAACGAGCACGATCAACTCCAGCACGAAGCTGGGAGTCGACCCCAATCAAGGTAGAATTCTAAAAAAAACTAGCGGGCCATCCGATGTCCCCAACTTTCATCTTCGCGCCCCGCCCACCCTGTGGCGGCCCGCGTCGATGCTCATGGGTTCGTCCCGTGCAAGACGTCTTGGCTTTTTCTCGCACGCCCGAGCCGCGTGTGAAGACCCGCCGTCCTTTGACCGCCGGTACCGTCCTCTAGGGTAGTGCCGGGACTAGCCGATTGTTTCCGGTCTGCTGACAGATGACTCGACTTGAAAGGCGAGGCAGCGCTAAGACACCGCGCCCCCTTCTCATCGAGCCCCTCATCCCGACCTCGCATGTTGCGCGGGTTGAACAGTCGTTCACAGACAGTGTTATGTTATTCACTTGTGAAAGTTGCCTTTTTGAGCCATTTTGCACGAACATCTCAAAACGCATGTTTTGGAGGCACAATTGCACTCAATCCCCTTGTTTGCACTCAATTTCATCTCCAACCGGCACCCGGAAGCCACCAACCCGCATGGAGATCGTGCCAACAGCTTAGCCCCATCTGGCATGACCTTTGGTCCAGCCAGGGTTGTGACCGGTCACCTCGTCCGTGGCACCCGTGAGCATGCCTACGGTTCTAGAGCCGACCTGATGTTACTGCTCAATATAGGGCGTTAAGAGCGGATCCGATACTCGTCGCTAACAACCTAACTCGCCAAGACTGGCTTACCACCGCCGACCGCCGCAGGTGCGGACGAATAAACCCAGCATATCACCAATCGCCGATTCTTCCGCACGCACGTCGTTGTGATATGCAGCAACTTAGGGTTTGGTGGCTGCGTGGCTTACCCTACTGCACTACAACTGGATCCTGGGCAGCGCGCAGCCTCTCGAGAGCGCGCCACCTTCAGCGCGTAGGTGCCGCTTTTTCCTGCCGCTTTTTTTTTTCCGCCCCCTGCCGCTTATTCCGGCTGTCTGCTCCGAGCCCAATACCTAGCCCGCATAGGCCCGCACTATAGGGCCTCAGTACTCGAAGTCGCTCCACGGCGCCCAGTGATAGAGTGGCGGCCGCGTCACGCCACGCATACCCTCCCATCACACTCAGCAGCCTGCCGTCTCACACGCAGTCGGGCCGTCGCGCTCAGCTTCGCTGCGGGCCTCCCGCCCAATGGTCGGCATGGCGTGGCGCGCACCACCGGTGCTTGCTGGCGTGGATACTAGCGGCCTCGTTGCTCCAGCTGCGCGGCGGCAGCAGCGCCGACCACGCCCCCGGTCGGCGGGAGATGCTGATGCAGAACTTATCCCCTGACCAAGCCACCGACGCCACCGTGATGCATCCCTGCAACCAGGCGAACACGCTCGTTGATAGGTGACCCCCCCCCCCCCCCCCCCCTCCCCCCGCCCGAAGCTTGCTCAGCCCTCGTCTGAGGATGGCAACAACTGTAAAACAATCCAATGCAAACGCCTCCAGGGCTCTCACTCGTATTTGCACATCACTACCAAGCGCCATCTGCAGCCTTATGCTACCATCCCATACAAAGTTTACCATCCCAGGCAGTCTGATTGCGAACGAGTCGGCTCGGCCGTTTATGCAGGCCATTTAACGCCCGATTCAGCAGGCACCACACCCTAACGCAACCCACCACCAAGGCATGCATGAAGATTGCCTTCCATAGCTGCGCTGCCATGGTGCCACACCCGAGGTCTGTTTTGTGTTGAGGGTAAGGGATGGCGAGCTCATGCCTCTGGCCTAGCTGCCTCCGCTTCTCACAGCATTCGATGCCTTGCCGTTACTAGCCCCTGTTTGCAGCGCTCGTGACTCATTAAGGCTTGGACAGACACGCGGAGTCATTCTATGCGCTTCTGGCTGCCCAGGTACCCCTTTGCTCTGGGAGTCGCCACATGGCCTAACGCCACGGCAGAGTCTTGGTCCAACACACCCAGGACGCAGCTGGTGACTGTCAACACCTCCGCGGGCGGTGAGTGGTTCGGCGCGGGCAACCAGTATACACAGGCATGCGACCCGGACTCCCAAGGCATGCTGCAGGCACAGGGCGCAACGATTGCGATTTTCTCGCTTGAGGTGAGCGCCGATGCAGGTGCAGACGCCTCGACCTGCACGCCCGCCACGGTGTCCCGAATTTATTAAGCGTCTGTGTCAAGAATCGATGGCTCAAAGATCAAATGCCTCACCTGGGTCTCAGTGAATTGACATATTGATCAATAACCGGGCTGCCAATCAAACAGTTTATATGATCCGATATGTTCGGTGAGTATACATTGACTCGAATCAAGGCTCGATTCGGCCGATGCGTCAGGCAAATCAGCCCGATTCATCATCCCGGCATTCAGATGTTGAATTGATAACGTGTTGTGTTATTTAGCCCCTGAACACCTGATTCTTGATGCGGACCCTCACTCACGTTCGCCGCCGGTGACTGACACGCAGGGCGGAAGCTTCCAGGTTCTGCGCGCACGGCCGGCGCACTACATGATTCTGAACGCCATGAACTATCGCGCTGCAGTGAAGAACGGCACGGCGGACTATTGCTGCACCAGCTCCATGGCGCTGTTCAACAAGTACGCTGCCCCGTCCGCCACTGCCACCGCGCCGAATACAACTGATTTTCGGCAACCTTCTTGCGAGGACGCGAAACATGTATTCACATGAAATTATGTATACAAACAGTATATCGCAACTACACCTATCAGAATACGCATAGCACGGAATTTCCGGCTCGATAGCGCAAAACAACAATCATTTTTCGACCCGCGAGCCCAATGAAATATGGCAGTAGTCGCTGAGATTGTGTGTGTGTGTGGTGTGTGTGTGTGTGTGGTGTGTGTGTGTGTGTGTGTGTGTGTGTGTGTGTGTGTGTGTGTGTGTGTGTGTGTGTGTGTGTGTTTGTGTGTGTGTGTTTGTGTGTGTTCCGGGGTGCCGAGCAGTATGGACACTGGCCCGCCTGTCACGGTGGTGCGCCTGGATCCCAACGAGTACCAAGAGTATCCGGATGAGCCGCAACCGAACGTGCGCCCCCCTCCCCCCCCCCCCCCCCCCCCCTATATTGCTCTGGTTTCGCGCCCATGCAGGAAACGGAGCGTCCACGTCCGCTGGGTGGAGCTGTAAATGAGAAACTTGCCAGTTGACTATTCACAGTATTGCTACTCTTTTAATTAGTTCAGGTCCTGGCGCAGTAATCAGAACATTTTGAGTAAGAACCTGCCCTTTGTAAGGTGTCAAACATGGGCGGAATTATTATTGCGGAGAGAGAGGGGGGGAAATCACCTTTTACATAATAGAGCTGAAGGCCATCACCGGATTTAGGGTCAAGGGTTTAAGGGTTTAAAGGCATCACCGGCATCCAGGTGGGCACACCGATAAGCCCTCCTTGACGAGTCGAAACCCGCGAGCGAAGAGTATTCCCGAGCTAAAGCTTATGATCGTATAGCTTGGATGCAACAAGTACCCAATTTGACGAGGCTTTGAGGACCGCTTCTCGAAGTTGATGACGGCTTCTCCTGGGCTTGTCGGCACCCGTTTTACAGCCGTAGCAATCGTTGATGTGCATCCTCGCGCGACGTGAAGTGACGTCACCCAGAGCCGTCATTGGTCAATCTGCACTGGCAGCAAGGTGTCTTGTAGGGAGTAAGCGGCTGTGCACACCTTTGGAAAACTCCCTACGACGCGATCGATAGGCGCCGGCAGTCATATTTCATCGGGTGGGTTTTATCCCTGTATAATTTGTACTATGCATAGGTATGACATAACATAACATAACATGGCTATGACGTAAATATTATTGGATGAATCGAATGATTAGACGATTTGCTAGGTACGAGCACGGTCATGGACTGCACCCGCCCGGCCGCCCTCGGGTATCTGTCGCAGCTGAACGGCTTCTGAGGACGACCCCCGCCCCCGCGCCCCCCCCCCCCCCCCCCCCCCGGCGTGCGACGGGGAGTGTACAGGGAGTTGCGGTCTTCTCGCACGCGCTGGTAGTCTCGCAGTACGCCGGCAGTCAGTACGCAAACGTCGCTTTTATACAGCCGCAGCCGATGTACAACGAAACCGTCAGCATCGTCTGTCAGAAGTGCTCCGGCTTCAACATGACGGCCTTCCTGGCCGAGAGCGGCGCGCTAGCGGAGGTGGAGGCGGCCGGCGAGGACCCGGCGCGCCTCGCGTTTCGTTGCTTTGGGCGCTACACTTGCGCCTGGGGCCCAGCCTTCTGCGACGCCTGCCTGGACAACGGCTACGCGGGCCGGTCGATGCCAGGTTGGTTCTCGTACTTCGTCAACTACTACTACCGAAACGGCACCGCGTTCACCGAGGAGCAGCGCCCGCTGGCGGACCTCCTCGCGTGCGACACCTTCTGCAGCCCATTCTTCTACATCTGGTTCTACGGCACCGACTACGAGTCGCAGCAGTTTCACCAGGTTGCCGGCTCGCTCGGGGAGTTCTTCGAGCTCAGCCCGCTCGCCGCACTCAAGTCGTTCCGCATCATGTTTGGCCTCTCGGCGGCGTTTCTGGACGCTCTCGGTAGAGGCGGCCTCACGTAGCGCAGGAAACAGACGGAGTCAGGACATAATCCCCCCGCCCCCCGCGGACTAGTACATGCACAGCTAGGCATATAGTATAAAGCATTATACCTTGGCCGTTGGTTCATAGCCACGACATGGACTTGTTTGAAAATGACAACACTAGACGTGCTGCGGGTCTGTGATGCTTATGCTGCATGTAGTTACGCCCCGCACTGCTTTTCTGTGGGCGACGCTGGCGACGCAATAGCCCAAGGGTATTTTTTTGCTGCTGCACGGAGACCACCGCTGCCACACACCACTAGAATCCATATGTTATCCGAGTCCCTAGTGCTGTGAGGGTGGCCAGGCTGGATTGGCACGTCTCATATATGACCTTGTTGTATTCCCGGGGGTGATAAGAGCCGTCTTAGTTTAAGTGGTTGTGGGCGCAACTAAAAAAACTTGGACGGTTGTGGCTCTCGACAGGATATTTCCGTAATAATAATTCATGGCAGTCATATTTATTTACACGATATGTGTGTGTGTACTTGGGCGCGCGGAGTGGGGAGGGGGGGGGGGTTTAATAACTACCTTCCAAGGACTACCTTCCGAAAGACTCAAAGGCACCCCCCCCCCCCCCCCCCCCCCCGAAATGGCGAAAAATGTGGCAGTGTGGCACTGATGCTCTCACAGCCAATGGCACAGTGCGGCGGCAAAGTGTCCCGAGCGCCATCGTTGAAGCAAGTGCGCTGTCGCACACACCAAACTTGGCGCGGCCGCCGCTCCGCGCAATCAGCATATTTGTGCGCATGATAGTACAGGGGCGAAGGTTGGGGCGCGCGTCGTGCTGCTGGGCGGCGGTCAGCTCGCCACGCGATACCAGTACCCTGAAGTAAGTCCGGGTGTCGGATCATCCCACGTGCTGCTCCCCAGTACTTTTGTTCTACGAGTTTCTCTACTGTTGCAGGTTAATCCCGTATCATGCACCCATCTGAGGAGGAGACTGAGCATTGTTCTCTGGAAAGGTATATGTTGGGCCATCAATAGTCGTAATAATGAATAAAGTGGCGGGAGGTAGCCACTTTGGGGACAGTGCGATGGCCGCCGTTTATAGCCATCTCTTTATAGGAAGCTATCCAGGCATGGAGTTCGAACTTTCTCACCTCACCGCCTTGCCATCGACGGCCATCGGCGCGGCCTCGGCATTGGGTTGGCTGCACACCCTGGGGCTACTGAGTGCGACGGCGATATGGCAGTGCCGGGATGATCATGGCGGGTTGCAGTCGCATTGCTCCCAACGAGAGCGAGAAGGGGGGGGGGGGGGGGGGGGGAAGAGATGTTTCATCCATCACGCAAGGTGCAGGTGGCTGAAGGGCCGTGGGCGTTGCCTAATAATAAGCCGAAATGCGAAAGTATAACAAGCCTGGCATTGGGGTTGCGTGCAACCTGTGGGAACACCCTCTATTGTTCCGTCTATAGTCTGCGGGTGCCGACGCACCGATTATTGTAAGCCTCACACCGGGCTTGCATGCCACCTATACGAACATGCACTTGAGTTCCGCGTATCTTTGACCTCTCATAGTTCTTAGTTGCGGTGTTCTTATTACCGCGTCGGGACCCGCAGCTGGGGGTCAAACATGACGGCACTGAAGTTCATTGGGCGTTTCACCTGGACACCTTAACGGCGCTGCAAAATGAGATGAATACACATATATGTATCTATGCACAATTAATTACATGTATAGGGTGCTGTGGCACGGTTGTATGCGTGTAGTATGTGCCCTCGATGTCAGGTGAGGCTCGCGCTCTGGTGCGCCTGGTTGGGGCCGGTGGGCAGGCCGAGGTAGGCGAGCATTGAGGCGCTGAGGCCAAAGGTGCGGGGGAAGGCGCCCAACGCGGCGAGCGGATACCGCGGCAGCAGCGTGCGCTGCACGTCTTGCGAGCGCAGCATGTGGCCGTCAAAGTCGGCGCCAAACCACATGATGTAGCGTAAGGTGTGGCAGAAGGTGACGCACGCCTCGTGGCGCGCGGCGTTGGTGGAGTTGGCGCCGCCGGCGACAAACGCGGCGTCGAACCAGTCGTGCTGCGTGCGGACGGCGCCGCGCTGCAGCCCGTCCAGGCACGCGGCGCAGAAGCTGGTGCCCCAGGCGCAGTGGATGCCGTTGATGCAGGTGAAGTTGAGCGCCGGCGCGGCGGGCGGCGGGGTCACGCCAACGGCCGCGAGGTAGGCGGTGCTGTTGAAGGCGCAGTCCGGGCAGCGCTCCTCCGAGCTGTGCGGTGTGACGGAGTAGGTGTCTAGGTCGCTGGCCAGCACGACCGTCTCCTGCTGCACCACGCCCTGCCCAGCCGGAGCGCGCGGGGGCGTGTGGTGTGTGTGTGTGGGGGGGGGGGGGGGGGGGTGGGGGGGGGCAGAGAGAGTGGGTGTCATGGCCAGCCCTTTAGGTGGAGGCAGGCGGGCCACAGCGCACAAAGACTTCCCGGAGACCAATTCTCTTTACATATGCCACTCAAAACACCCGTCCATCAGGCAAATGTTCGGAATGAAGTGTCTTATATACAGTGTCATCAATACACAATTCCACTCGATGGTTTTCAATGCGATTCATCATCCGTGTGACCGCTTATTGTTTGTATATAAAAGCCTTAGATGACCCGAACCCGTGTATAAACCCTATCTTTCCCAGGGTCTTACCTAGACAATACCCATCCCAAAACCTAACAGCAGAACCTAGCCTGCGTAGTGCAACCTGCATTCCTGATGGAATCGCCGTGATGGGCGAAATTAAAATCCTCTGAATCCACCCCAAGAACCCTCCCTAAACCCTATTCAAACACGCTACGTGAGCTTGTGTTGGGCTGCCCATCCCCAGTGGGGCCAGGGAAGAAGGAAAAGGCGGCCGGGGGGCAAAGGCGCTGACCTCCGCGAGCGAGAAGGCGGCATCCACGCTCGCCACGACGCGCGGCGTACTCACAAATTCGCTGTGTGCGCGTCGATGGGGAGGGCGGGAGGGAGAGGAGTCGCGGGGAAGGGGAAGGGGGCGGGGGAGGGGGGTTGTCAGCTGTGCCCCATAGCGAGGCTTATCCCAACATCCCGATCCGAGGGAGCCAACGGGGCACTTGTCTTGGGGATGTTAGGCGAGGGGGGGGGGGGAGTGGGGCACTTGGAGAAGATGAAGGAGATCTTCAGCGGAAAGCCCTGTGCGCCCACCAGCGCCTCCGCCTGTTCAGGCAGCTTCTCCAAGTTGGGCAGGTACGTCCGCAGCACCGTGAATGTGTCCACCTGGGGGGCACAGGAAGCCGGCGGGGGGGGGGGGGGGCGCCCCAAGGCGGTTGGGTAGTGGCTCGCGGCGGCGGTGGCGCAGGCGCAGGGTGCCCTCCCTGGGATCCCATGAAGAATATGCATTACCTGCACCTCGAAGACCTCCACCGTCGCGTTGGAGTGCGCCAGGCGCTGCGAGAAGGTGGCGTCCACGCAGGGGTTGGGCGTGGTGCCGCTCGGCCCCAGCGCCTCGTTGATGTGGGCGCCCGGCCAGTGCAGGATGGCCAGCACGTAGCTCCTCCTGCGAAGCGCGGGTGCAGCGGCGGTCTGATAAGGAGGCTGGCCCTCTCCCCCATAGACAGATGTGTATATTTATATAAAAAATGGAAACCGAGCAATGAATTCGGGCAGAAAAAAGAGGAATAAACAAGGCCGGGGTGCGGGCGGGCACGGCGCACCCCTTGGCGACCCGCTGCGGCGTGCATGGGTTGAGCTCCATAGGCGGCTGCTGCGTCAGTCGGCGCATAGGGAAGCGGCCGATGAAGCGCGTGCCACCCACCGCCGTCCCCCGCGACGTCGCCGCTCCTGCCACAGCAGTGAGCGCGAGCAGCAGCAGCGGTAGCCTCGCCAGGGACGAGAGAAAGCCGCAAGCCATCGCGCCCAACGCTTTCAACACGGCAGCCCGCCAACCCAAGCGAGCTTAACAAGCGCTTCCCTTGGCCCACTCACGGTGCCCAAGTCGCGCCGACGCCGCGCCGCTCGCGCTGGCTGACAGGGGCTTCGGGTATGTCGGAGTTGCCGGCGTGGGTTGTGGGGCGGGCAGGGCCGGCACCGGCTTTGGACTTTGGTGGCCACTGCTGAGGTGAGGCTCCCCGCTGGCTATGCTGGTCCGCTGCTGGGTGTTCGGGTGGACTGAGGCAGCCCAGCTGAGGTAGTGGGGATTCCCCATCAGTCGAGCGCCGGGCGCACGCGACCTGTGTCGTCCGAACGTCGGCGTTAAAGCGATCGTCCGACGGACGTTGTCGACCGCGCGTCTGGCGACAAAATACCTGAACAGTATGACGAGTAGAATTGACATAGCAGTATAATATAATTCACAATAAGAGCAGCAATTGTGATTTACATAAGCAGCATAATATTACAGCAGGTAATAATAGACATAGGCCGACTGTCCATACACGCCGTAGTTATAAAAGACGTATGAAACATAGTCAATTTACTTTACCGCAAAGACGCGTATATACAGATTATGAGGATTTATTGAATGACGATTTATCACATTTTTCCTGATGCGGCGCCGGTAATTGATATGGAACTTCTACACGTGCACATGCAATCCTTAGCTGCCGAAAGGTGCCGGAGCTGAATTCCAGATGGGTCCCGCAAGGCAATGACGGAACGTGAAACCCTGCAAACTCAGCCGGCCAGAAAATCTGCCCATTATACATATAGTATGAACACACCACTGGAAGAATATATACCGTTTCCTACCTTAACGTGTCCAACGCAGCTACATGTGATTTATCAGTGGGGCCGCCACTGGTAGCACGAAGCGGCTCTGTATGCGTTTGTAGCTTCCATGATCACAGGTCAATTACGGGTGATATTGGGACATCTACAGACACTATTATTAGACGTACAGCGAGCCCTGCCCACTTCCATATACGCTCTGTTATTAATCAGGCGGCCTCTTGGCGGCGGCATTTCATGTGATGGCATGTTACGGGGTGCAAGAAAGGGGAAAGGGGCGCGCGGGGGGGGGGAGGGGGGGGGCAGAGTGTGGAGTCGCCAATTTCCAATGCGTGTAGTATACCCCCGGCCTAACCGCCGCATGTCTGCTGCTGATATATATTATTCTAGATAGTTACAAAACCCTAAAAACCCGTTTCTTTCGTTTACAAGGTGACGTTCTTATTTGTGGCGCTTCATGCGATGACGTGTTAATTGGGGTATGGGGGAAGGGGGATATGGGGCGTGAGACCTATGCTGCATCCGCCCGCGCTTTTCCACGTCTTTCATTGCTGCAGAGCAATGTTAGGGGATGCTTGAATCCCGCACCATCTCGCGCAATACTTAGACCTTGAATCCTCATCCAGCGGGGAAGATCCAGCAGGCGATGCTTTCGACCTGCACACCGCGCCGTGCCTGGCGTGATACAGGTTGGATGAGACGGCTCGGTTCAGGCTTGCTCCAGCTCCAACAGCACGCCATTGCAGTCCTTGGGGTGCAGAAATACCACCTGCGGTGTGCGCGTGTCGGAAGAACGGAGGGGCGGTCAGCGGGGAAGCATTCTTGGGCATGTCATCCTCACACGTGAATAGATAGCACCCAGCAACGGCCAGTCAGGGGCAGGAATTGGGGGGGGGGGGGGGGGGGGGGGGGCAATACCGGTTTGTTGTGCGCGCCAATCTTGGGCTCATCAGTGAGGGTTCGGACCGTTTTTTGTACGTGTTCTATGCTCTCCTGCAGGCGCAAGCCGTAGATGGTTACAACCAGGGTTGTGTGTAAGTACTCTAAAGTTCGACTTACTTCAAGTCGTCCCCAGAATTCACGGCACTTTTGGGAGTGACGTAATAACACGAAGTGAAGTGAGGTTCCCCTTAGTTCAAGCAACATAATCAACTAATGACGCAAACGTCAACAAAGTATGCTATATAAACGTAACAGAAACTGCCACACACAGAGTTTATCAACAGGAAACCTGCCGATTTTGAGTTAAGATAATGTAAGCTGCCTGAAGTCCACGTACGTTTAGCCACGTAAGTGCGATTCACCCCCATGTATGTGTGCAATCGAACTTTACTACGCCTTCATTGTTGCCGGAACGTAACTCTATGCAAGCAAGTCGGCTAAGTAAAGTTTAGTTGGCTCCAAATGGAGGATACTTAGATGAGTTAGATATCAAAGATACTGCTTACGCACAACCCCGCTCACATCGTTGTGAGCGGGGTGTGAATCTCCTAGGAGGGGGAAGAGGAGGGGGGGGGGGGGGGGGGGGGGGGGGGCAGAGTGCACACCTTGACATCGGGGACCTCCATGCAGAGGTGATGCATGCCGCCGGCTGGTTGCTTTGCAAGGAAGCCCGCAATGGGCGACGCTTGGCCCAGCGGCTGCAGCAGCTCCAGCTTGACGTTCTCCAGCTCCACAAACACCACGGTCACGCCATGCTCCGGCAGCGCCTGCGGCTGGCTCACCTGCGCGCAGGGCCACCGCCGGTTCACCTCAGCGGGGGACACGCGGCCTGCGGCGGATTCCGTGGCATGCGCGGTTGCGCACCTGCGCTCCAAACACCGTGCGGTAGAGCTCCGCGGCGGCAGATAGTTCCGGCACGGCGATGGCCACATGGTTCAGCCTCCCCACCTGCGCTGGACGGCAGGCCAACGTCCAGTGTCCTTGCCAGCCCGTTGCCATAAATATAAGGGAAAATAAATAAATAGAATAAACAATGACAAAACTCAGGAGCGTCCGATGTCTATGTCGGCGCTTGATGGCTGCAAACGCTGAAGCCAACCCGTCTCTGTTTATACGAATAGTGAGTATTAATCGACTGTCAAACGCTGCATTTGCAAGACAGGGCGGGGGTGTCTTTCCGGGTCCGGCCGGCGAGCCGCGACAAGGGAGAGCGAGCGGTTTGCGCCGCGCCGCGGCGTCGTCCCACCTTGGCGGCAGGAGGCACGTATGCCCCGGCTGTAGAAGCGAACACGGCAACCGAGGTGCCGTACACCTGGCATCCCTTGGAGGGATGTACTCCCCCCGGGCCATCGACGAAGGCTGGCTGGCAGAGGGGCGCCAGGTGGAGCGTTGGCAGCGACAGCAGCCGCGACGCCGCGGTCTTAGTCTTCGAGCGCAGCGCGCGAAGCATGACGGGAACGCGCCGCTCGCGAGTGCGGCCGTTGGGAGTGGCCAAACGTGCGCTCTCGGGGCTCGAGTTTGTACCCGTACTGGTAGCGTAGCGCCGCGCTGGGGATGGCGTTGAGGAGCAGCTGTTTGCAAACGGCAACTGTGTGTGGAAGTGGCCTAAAGAAACAACGCCGGCAGAGCCACGCCGGCGATTCGACGCGTACTGCTGGTACTGTAGGGGTCCGAACTGCTGACGATGGCCCCGGCCGTCAGCATCTGACGAGATGCTGACGACGTTGCGCCGCCGCGCCGCGCCCGCGTATTACTGGTATGGATACAGGTAGCGCTGCTACAGAGGCCAGTAGACTACCCGCGGGATAGAGGGCAGTAGCGACAAGTAGTGTTCCTAAATTCTTCGAGTCGCTCTTCGAGAAAAGCTGATATCCAGCGCGAGTCCTAAATTGATTGTCTGCCTGGGCGACCAAAGCTATGATTTCATGGTCATATTGAGAATTATACAGGTTTGAATTGCACGGGGCTCATAAGTACGACGGGTGTTACCCGACGTTACAAATTACGCGGTACGCGGCTAGGACGCCACTGCCATGTGCCCACGTCCATCCCTCACCCCTATATGGCGCCCCGCGACGCGGCGGTGTCTCCACCTTCTGCCTTTGCGCCAGCTTCTAGCTAGCGCAACGGCATCGAGACTCTCGCAGTCTCGAAAGGTGACACACGATCTCAGAACGACGTTCGACGCCAGCCGCTCGCCGCGATTGCAGTTACGACAGCATACAGTGCGTACGCACTATGGACGACACAAGGTTGCCTGACGACCTGTACGATTCGGAGGGGTGTGGTGGAGGCAACGCCGTGAGTTCGACAACTAACACCGCTAGCCTCACTGTGCTAGTGCAGCGGATGTTGCGACTCGAAGAGCTATTTAAGTAGACTCCCGCACCTCTTCCATTCAACAACAACGGCCGCCGCAGAAACCTATTCCCGCGACGTCAGCCGATGGCCTCGAGGGTGACGACGAGGAGAACGACCCTCCCCCCCGTTTCCCTGCAAAATCTTCAGGCCACGCGGCGTTCATCGACCCGCGCGATTGGATCGACTACCTGCCGCGGGCATATGCCGAGTCTATGGCCCCCGTAGGATTCACTAACCCCGGGATGTGCAACCCACGCAACGACGAGCGGGACCGCTACCTCGCCGACGAGAAAAGGCACGCGACGCGCGACGAGTATCGCCACCTGATGTCATATGGAGTCTTTACAGCCGCCGTGCACGCGGCGCTTACGGACGTTGCGGCAATGCTTCGCGTGGAAAACGCCACCGCTCGCGACACCGCGGACGCCAACGATCTACTCGACTCCGCGATTCGCACGATCGCGACTCGCGGGTAGGCTGTTGAAGACCAGCTCACCTCCGGCGTTTCAAGTGCAAGAAGGCGCGTGCTGGCGAGGATCGAGTCGCTGAGCGCTTCGCGTCTACTCCCGCTTCTTCGACACCACCGCCGCCGAGCGTTCCAACAATGTCGTCGACGGCCTCCTCCACGCCATGGACGACGAACGACTCAAGGTCAGCTTCCACCAGGCTGCCAAGGCGAAGGCCGCCGCGCAGTTCAAGGGCAGCGGCAGCGGAGGGTGCGGAGGCGGCAGCGGCGGCATCATCCGCATCAAGGAGAAGGAGCGCGCAGAACACGCATACCGAGCCGCTAAGGAGAGGGCGGACAAAAACAAGGACAAAAACAAGATCGAGGGCAAGCCTCAGCCCGGCAACCCTGCGAGGGAGACTACTACCCCACAGACCGAGGAGCATAACTGACGGTGTGCCCCGCCGCTCCGAGTCATGCTACCCAAGGTCCAGCTACATGCGACACCGCGTGCGGCGGCAATAATGGCGGCAATGCTAGCAAGACATCGGGGCGAGCGATCAAGTGCTACGGTGGATCCAAGACGGCGTCCGGACCCCCTACAAGCATAACCGGCCCCGACCTGACTTCCACAACGGCATCAACATGCAAGGCGATACCCCAGCTCAGCTCACCTCGAGGGTGAGCTTGCCCGCTTCGTGGAGTCCGGACCGTGGGAGTTTGGCACCTGTCGCAAGTGGGTGTCAAGACTCTTTTTGGTGCCCGAGCATGGCGTCAACCTGTGGCGCTGCATTGTCGACCTCCGCGCGCTCAACTCCTATTGTGTGCGCAAGCGGCTCACCCCTACTGGGAGTGCGCCACCTCACCAAAAAGGGAGACTAGATGTTCTCCTTCGGCCTCCAAGACGGCTTCTATGCTCTAGGCATCGCAGAGGCGGACCGAGACTACTTCACCGTGGACATCCGAGGTCAGCTCTACATGCACGCGGGTTTGCCAATGGGTTGGAGCCTCTCATCCTATTACTTCGTCACGCTCACCCAAATATTCACTACCCACCTGCGGAAAGCCGAGCCCAAGCCTCCCGCATCGTCTACACAGCCCACACGGAGCAAGCGCTATCTCCGGCGGACAAGGTGGAGGGGAGCGCGCATCATACCTTACGTAGACGACTTTCTCCTCTTCTTAGCGTCGATGGAGCAGGCGCTCCATCTCCGTCAGCGGCTCGCCAGCCTCCTCGACGCCTTGGGGCTGCAGAGGAACCCCACAAAGGGCTTTCTGGGAGCCCTGCCAATTCGGGGGGCACCGGGGGTGGACATCGACTCAGGGTCCGGCATGTTCTACGCACCGGCAGACAAGCTGGACCGGCTCTGCTCCCGGTAGTCCACCCGGCTCATCGGCCGCGCCACGCGGAACGCCGAGTGGCTAACGGTGCGCGAGCTGCATTAACTAGCAGGGCAGGCGCAGTTGCTTTTTTGGCGATCCCGGCCGCAAGATTCTTCCTGCGGGAGCTCCACTCCGTGGTCGGCGACCGGTGGGGCGGGCGCGTCCCGATGACGCCACAGCTCCGCCGCGTCCTCCACTGGTGGACATCGGTGCCGGGCCAGTCCAACGGCAAGCCTATCCACCGCCCGGTGTGGACGGCTTATCTGCACACCGGCAGATCAGGCTACGGGCGGGGCGGGGTGTTGAACGGCATGCTCGAGGCGCGGGGATTCTGGAGCTCGGCGGACGAGCGCTAGCACATCACCTGGAAGGAGCTCAAAGTGGTCCGACTTGCAGTGGAAAGCTTCCTCCCCCACCTCGCCGGGCGCAACGTCCTCCTGGACAACGGCAACCATGCGGTATGTCACGTTCTGTCGGGCCGAAGCTCAAGCTCTCCCGAGATGATGGCCGAGCTGCGACGACTTTGGTGCTTGCTGGACTCGCACGGCATCCACATGCGCACCCGGTACACTCGCTCGGCAGCGAATGTCTTGGCGGACCGCCTTAGCCGGCACCTCGGCAGCGACGATTGGCCACTCGACCCCCGCATAATCTCGGAACTGGAGAGCTGGTTCGGCCCTCACTCCATCGACCGTTTCGCGTCCGCCCTCAACAGCCTGCACCCCCGCTACAACGTGGCGTGGTTGGAGCCTACGTGTTAGGCGGTAAACTCGTCGCACCTGCCGGATGCGGACTGGCGCCGAGAAATCAACTGGTGCAACGCACCCTGGCCCCTTCTACCCGATCAGAGTGCCGCATCGGCGACCGTAGTCGCGCCGCGATGGGGGGGGGGGGGGGGGGGGGGGGGGCAAGACGTGGCACCAGGCACTCACCGAGATGGCACTGGAGGAGCTCACGGTGGCGCCGCGCGCCGGCTTGTTCCGGCCACGGCGGCGGGACGGGCGAGGTATGATCGGCATGCCTCACTGGCCCGTGAATGTATTCCGTGTTCCCTTCCGGCATGGGTCTACCTGCGTCGAGGGGCCGTAAGTGCTGCGCTATCCATGTTTCCGGGCTACGGCCACCAACTACCGGTTGTACGTGCGGCACCAATACGAACTACATCCGTGAAGTACCGCGTCGAGGTCTATAGCACGATACGTCACGTGGTTGGGCAACCTGGGGACGATCAAAGCCTCCAGCTTGCAACTTTACCAATCCGCCGTCAACAACTTCTTCAAGGACCACGGTCGGGAGCCGATGGCTATGGGCGATCTCGTGAGCAGGGTCCGCAAGGGCCTTGCGACGTCGCATGTGACGCTACACCCCGAGTTGATGCGGGCCACATTGCCCGCGCGTGTGGTGCTGAAAGCTCTGATCCTCGCTGAAGCCCTACGACTAGAGTTGGAACTTACTTGGGGCACGGACCCGGGCTCCGTGGAGCTGTTCCGCGCCAGCCCGGCAGTCGTCGTGCTTTGTCTGTTTTTTCTGCGGCAGGAGCCGCGGAGGAGAGGGGATGGAGTGTCGTACGGGAGACCTCACGGTCGGCTCGGACGGCGGAATCCTCCTATACCATCGTGACTGAAGAGGCTAGCGTGGCGCGGATGCAAGCAAGAAGTTGTTGTGTCAGCTGCCAGCGTCAACGCATGCCGACATCGCGGAGATGCTGCACTACTTTGATGCCGCCTGATAGGTGTTCGCCGGCGGGCGCGTGCCAGCGGCGCGATGGGCCATCGACTAGCGCGAGGGGCAGGCCAAATGGACAGCGCACACCCTCACCAATTGGTTGCAACTGATGATGACTGCCGTGCAGGAGCTCCCCCGCAGGGTTCGCTTGGACGTCCAGCTCCCTCCGAAAGGGGGCCACAACAGCCGCGTACGTGATCGGCGTGAGGAAGTAGAAGATCAAGTACTTCGGCGGCTGGGTGATGGAGTCCAGCGTGGTGCTCGACTACATCGACTCAACAGTGCTGCCGTGTCCAACAGCATGGCACTGCGGCGGTCAGCTAGCCAAGCTGCCACGCCAAGTGGCGATTTGATGGGAAAACTTCGACCTCCCTCCTTTGCTAATGGTCATATTGAGAATTATAGAGGTTTGAATTGCACGGGGCTACGTACGACGGGTGTTACCCGACGTTATAAATTCCGCCGTGCGCCCACGTCCATCCCTCGCCCATATATGGCGCCCCGCGACGCGGCGGTGTCTCCACCTTCTGCCTTTGCGCCAGCTTCCAGCTAGCGCAACCCACCCTTCCCAACCCTTTCTTGCGTACTTTGGGGCCCGAGCCCCTATGCCAATGTTGTAAGAGATCTAACAACATTTTGACAAAAACGCGAGCCCCCTGCTTTGCTAATCCTACCATATTAATTACGAGGTGAGTCTGTGACTCTGTCAGTCTATCTGTATGTCTGTGAGGCTGTGAGTCTGTCGCCGAGTTTCGGAACGCTTTCGCGTAAATTATTAGATAGATCGAAATTTGTATCCGTTACAGATTCCGTCATAATTCCGCGCTGAGACTCCGTACCGTACAGCCGGTCGTACAGTCGGCGGGCCACCGATGGCCGTCCGATCATCAAGCCAATGGGCACGCGGTCAGCGGGTAGCGGGCGAGCGAGCGGCGGTCCGATGAGTGCCCTCCGCCCCCCCCCCCCTCGCCACCGCCGCCATGTGTATTTTCTCGACGGACGCCGGGCCGCGGGTCGGCGGGTCGGCGGATGCGGGGGTGTACAATGTAGCGACCACTACGATTGATCCTTGCGGCTGTCTGGATTCCACACTCATGCAACGGGTCTACTTGTGAATTATAATTGCGTCGCGCTGATGATACACATGCAATCCTTGATACATTAGGCCAGTAAGAATTGTAAGTGTGTTTTAGGTAACTCCCCCCCCCCCCCCCCCCCCCTCTAATCTGACCCGCCCCTCCATAAGTTTTGTAGCTGGCTGTTGTACTGTGTAAAGTACTATCGACATCAGTGTCCGGGGGAAAAGTCCTGCAATTGTCCACACATTGTGTAGGGGGCATCTGCCATACATGTAGGTGTGCATATCAAGGCACGAGGGCAGCATTCAGAGCACAAACCACACGCTTAAGTAAGTAGTGTTCTATGGCTGCCCCTCCCCCTTCTGGCGTGTGCCCACCATACAAATGGTCATGTATTTGCTGTGAGTGTTGGCTGCTACCGCATGCTGCCTGTCTAGATGGCGCTGCGCCTCCTTTCCCGCTCCAGTTGTTGCAGCTTGCTCTTGTCATTAGTTGCATCTCCTTTGCAGTGATGCACCTTTACGGTGTCCTCGCATGTCTGGCACATAGGCCTGCAAAGTCCTCTGGATGGGTGATAGTTTGTCAATGAAGGCGCCATCTTTGTCTTGGGATGTGCCTGCGCAACTGGCACACAACATAGAATCTAGGTCGATCTTTGCGTTGTAACCATAGGTCATGTGCTGCTTGTTTGCGTTGCTGTAGATCCCCGACTCCACAGCTTGGTCACAAGTGAGCGTGTCGTCACACTGAAATGAAAAGTGCATGGGGTGGTCTGGATCAAGGGGTTGCATGCCACAAACATATGTGGTTGATGCCATGACATTCTGCAGGGCATGATTATTGGCCAACAACATGCACGTAGCATGGCATGTATTCAATACAACGGTGTAATGTCCACAATGTAAATACATTCATCAAATGTGTCAAGCGAGATGTGCACAGCACCGCGCCCACTACCTGTTGTTGACAGCCAACTCTGCTTGGGTATATGGTTCAGCTAGCTTCGTGTTGATTGGCGCCTTGGTGGAAAAGATGCATCCCTGCAGTCTGTCTCGTTGCAAAGCACATGCCCCTTGATGTTTGCGGCCTTGCCAATGCTGAGGTTTTTCCGGTGGGGGATGAAATGGAACCTGGCTAGTATAGCGTCTCACTCGCTACATGCGCTGCCTGGTGAACACGGCTGGCAGCAGCGCTTTGTCCTACTCGACCAGCACGAGGAGTGGCTGCCGCCTGACTTCCATGGGCACGAGTAGAAGCACTATATATCTGCAGGCGGTGGTGCCCTCCGAGGTGCCCGTCTGGTGTTAGCGCGGGCAGCCTTGATGGGCTGGTACTCGTCTGTGAAGGGCTGCGACAGGGACTTCATGAGGGACATGTACTAGAATCCAACCTCTCTGTCCTCTTTACCACCGTCACTATCTGGCACGAAGACTGTCTTGGGGATGGGCAGGGGCATCGCCATGGTGGTGTGCAGCTTTCTGTAGACGCTTGGCGGCATGCGAAGAGGCTTGAATATCTGAAGTTCGCACGCCTTGCAGTCGCAGTTGTCGACCAATGGCTGCTTGAAGAATTGAATCATGTAGTAGCTGCTACGGAAATATCTCTTCAGCACCTTCAAGACTTTAGGCGCCAGGCTGCCGCATTTTGTCTGGTGATTCGGACCTTTGTCACCCAAGCCAAGGCTGAGTTCTTGGGGTCCGACATCATTTCGAACATTGGCGTTGTTGTGACAATTATACGAGTACGATATACTACGAGTTAGTACCTGTGTGTACTAGTACAATGTGTACCTGGGACTACGAGTATATGTACTGTATAATGCTGCCGTGTGGTAAGCGTTGTGTTAAACAATTGTTCTATGCTGAAAAACACTGTAGCCTCTCGCCTTTGCACCACCACTGCACACCCACCTTTGTTTGTCCCTGCGGTCTCTACCCTGTTGAGACTGTCGCACTGGTTTCGGAGCCGGATTGATACCGCCTCAATTGTTACAAGGCGCCAGCATCCTGATGTAAGGTTCACCAGTTCGAACCCCGCTGATGTCGAGAATTGAATTCTCGCAGGGGGGGGCGGAATATAGTGTGACAATTATACGAGTACGATATACTACGAGTTAGTACCTGTGTGTACTAGTACAATGTGTACCTGGGACTACGAGTATATGTACTGTATAATGTTGCCGTGTGGTAAGCGTTGTGTTAAACAATTGTTCTATGCTGAAAAACACTGTAGCCTCTCGCCTTTGCACCACCACTGCACACCCACCTTTGTTTGTCCCTGCGGTCTCTACCCTGTTGAGACTGTCGCATTGTGAGAGGGAACACAGCCGCAGCTATATGATGCAAAAATGTCTATTTTAGCCTGTCCAGAATCATGTTGTGAAGCCTCTTTTTCGCATCTCTGCGGATCTTGCAGCAGGGTAGTGCATGTGTTTGCTGCTGGTTTGGGCTGCTAGCAACAAGGCAGTGGCGTCTGCCAACCGAGTGCGGGCGCGTCGGACTTCCTGTAGCGTCAAGTCGAACTTGAAGTGCCAAGTGGGCACCTCTTCCATCACATCGCACACGTTGTTCTGAAGCATGCGGCTGCCACCGGACCTCACTCGCCAGTCACACGCCGCCTCTTCTTGCCCGAGGATGGCGAGCTGAACGACTCACGCAGTCACGCTCCACGACGACCGGTGCAATGTGTTCAACGAGCTCAAAGGAAAGGCTAGGGTCCAGGTCGTTCATTGCATACTCATATAGCATGCCGCGCACGGTACGGGCCTCTAGCCAATCCTGCTCTAGGGGATAGAGCATGGGCCTAGCGGAAAGTGCCCTATCGTCCCAATGCTTCATCACCTCCACCTTCACGGTGTGCCTGGTGGATACCGACATGGTATCAGCTACCCAAGCCGAAGGCTGGCGACGTGAAATAGGCGTGGTTGTTATAGACTGATAGGTATTTGCGCTCGGGCCGACAGTGCTGGCTGGCGCCGGCGGCGGTAGTGCGGGTGAGGGTTGTGCGGTGCGTAGGTTAGGCGGTACGGCGGTTAGGTGGAGCCGGTAAGCAAAGCGGAAAGTACTAGCATCAAAACTTTGGGCCAGACGGGGCCAGCTACCAAATCCCCCCCCCCCCCCCCCCCCCCCCGCTGTTTTGAGCGAGGTATGGCACCTAAAACACACTTACAATTCTTACTGGCCTTACCACCAGGTCCTAAAGTCAGAATTTTACAAACCGTGTGTTGCAATTTTCCTTGTATTGTGTATGTAGCGACTAATATGTATTAATTGCCAGTATGTGTCATCAAGAATATTATAAACTCTGGAATATATAAATCTCTGGTGGCCCGTCATATATACCGGCGTTCTGACATATATATATGAAAGAATGGTAGCCTCGTACTGTACTGATATTAACGCGCACCCGAAAACCAGAATAAAATAACGCGTTCCAAGTTTTTTTTTCGTGTGGACCTGTACAACAACGGTACGACGAATGCTACAAGGACGTATGTATATTTCACAGTTGAGTCTGGTTCTGCCAAAAAGATGTCGCAGGCTTTTTACACCCACAAGAGCCGAAATTAGCCTGAAGGTTAGTGAAATCGTGGATGAGGGAAAAGAGGAGTCAAGGGAGGCGCGCTGTGTGTAACGCAGCGAGACTTGAAGCTGTTACGGCTGCTTTTATGTTTACCCGTGCTGCACCCAAAAGGGCGCAACGACGGGTGAATAAGTAACCCGTAACACGTATTGAATAACCCGTAGCATAATTGACGGTAGCCGGAAAAGCGGTTAGGAAAGGAGGAAACCACATAAACTAGTTTAGATCATTTCAAAACCGAGTCTGATTTTGCTAGGTGTGCGAACGGAGAGAGCGGTAGATTGACGAAGAAGGGGTAGCGCCATGTCACAAAGGGAACCGGGCAGGCCACCGGCAGCGGAGTCTTGTTAAAGTTGGAAGTAGCGAAGCGGCGCGGTGTGATTGAAGAAGAACCACACGCCAGGTGAAGGGAGGGCGTTCGGGTCGATGTGTCCAAAACGACGCCGGAGGTCGTGGCCCAGCCGCCCTAGTGGCGAAAAATGGAACAACGGAACTCCGATGGGGTTAGCAGCAGAAGCTGCACCCTGGCGATGGTTGTTAGAGCTCGAGGAGGTGCCGGCGGAAGGGAGAGCACCGACGAGACGGACGGCCGTAGAGAGCAAGTCCGGCATGGTAGCGGCGGTCCAAAACTTTGACTGATCGCTCGGGGTGACCGCCCATATGTTTGTCTCGGCCAAGGCAGCGGGGATCAAGGGGCATGCTGTACGGAGTCGATGAAGTGGTGCATGAGACGGGCGACGCACGGGTGCTCCGACACGAGATAAGTAGCACACGTAGATCGTCGGGGCCGCGCCGGCCGGCGCGCCCCTTCTCTCGGTACATCTGCAGTGTGATGCTTTAGGAGTCGAAATTCACGTCCCGCACTCGGCAGGACACGCTATTAAGTCCCGTGGCAAAGAACATGAAATTGACAACCGAGGCCACGTGGGCCCGGAAATCGTACTGGTAGTCGGGGGGGAGCAGACACAATAAACTCGGCCGCCCGACGAAAGCGTAAGCGACATCAACATGGAGCATGGCTCGTAAAGGGGCAGCCTCCATGCGGCGTTGCCTTAGCAACATGCCACGACGCGCGGCAGTGAGGTGCAGTCTGTCCTTAGCGATGGGTTCGATGTTGTGCAACTCGAAGAAGGTGTTGATTGTAGACAGCTAGGGATGTAACGACCTAGCCCCACTGTGGCCCCGCTCACCAATCTAAGCGACGTACCGGACGACAGTGGCAGTGGTCGCTTCCATCGGGCTGATGTTCTCGGCGTCTTGGCGAATCTATGCTAAAGGAGACAGCTTGCCGGCGTAGCTCATGAGCGTTTGGGCGGTGAGGGAGCTGGAGAGTATGTCAAGGGCGCGTTGTCCCAACTACTCGTCCGAGTCGAGCTTTATGTAAATGGGACTGGAGTGAAGCAGAAGCATCCCATGGGGCAACAGTTTCGGGCTCGTCAAATTAGACGCTTGGCTGACAGAGTAACACGAGGCCGGTTCATCGCAGCGAAGGATTCAGCCGCGCTGCCACCCGTGCAGTAGCGGCCGCCTTCGCGCTACTGGCGACCGTCGCGTCGAAGACACGACGCTCGTAGTCTTTCATTAGGTCCCCGGAAATCGCAAGGCCTAAATGCTCGGTTGCAGGCTGAAAATGCTGAGCCCGTCGTACGTCCTGCACACCGCGATCACCGTGCACACGTTTTATCTGGTTAAGCTTCCGCAATAAAAAACTAGACGAAAACGAAACGCCTTGGCGATGACCTCGGCGCGCGTGAGGTAGGAGATTAAGGCTTGATTAGAAACAAGGACGTAAGGTAGCAGCTCGTTGAGAGCCACGAAAAGAGAAGTCATATAGTAAACGGCTCAACCGTGAAGGTGATGGTGAGTGGAAGTGCTCGGAGCATCTTACAGTGGGAGTAGCGAGCCGGACTCGAGCTGCAGGGACTGTGGGCATGAAGAGAGTGGAAACATAGCGCTCAGCGGGCCGGGATATAGGCACGCACCGGGTCGGGAGACATGTGCGCGCGTGGAAAGGCGCGTGACCATGTGTCCGGGCGGTGCTAGGGTATCGGACGATGCTAGGGTATCAGGCAGATCCCTACAGCCCTCCTCAATTGCACACGGGGGTCAGCAGATCATTGCTGACCGTTGCGTGTGCAATTGGAACATCAATGGGAATATGGTACTGAGTTATCCCTAGCATATGTATTAAATATTGTAGCGACTAGCCTACATATGTCCCTGTGCGACTTGTCATCATGCCGCCTATGACTAGCGGCTTGGCCGCCGTCGTGGTAGCGCAGTCCGTGAGGTTTGCTGCCTCACCGCTAACGCTAGCCCCATAGCGCACGCACGCATCCAGACCAAAGGGCAGATAGCCAACGCAGTCGGGGGAACCCAGGCAGCGCATAGCTGCGCTGCTCATAGGTGCGGGCTGCTCGTCGCTGGCCGGTGATGAGGCCGCGAGGTGGGCGTCATTTTCGTGCCCTGGGTGATGCCGGGTAGTACGTCGCGCAAGATGGTCTATGGCAGTCTCTCTTCGGGCGGTGGGACTGCTGAGCACGGGCTGCTCGTAGCTGAGTTGCGTGCACCCAGTAGTAGCAATGCCTCGCCGACGCTAGCCCCATCGCGAACGCGCGCCTTAAGGCCAAAAGGCAGATAGCCAACGCACTCGGGGGAGCCCAGGTAGCTCATACACATGCTGCTCGTAGCTGGGCTGCCTGTAGGCAGGCTGCTAATCCGGATGGTGCACTCGACGCCCTCCTTGCGGTCGCCTTTTCGCTCGCCGATGATGCAACGGCGGTAGCAGCCGTCGGGCGCGGCGCGGAAGTTGGTGTTCTTGCGCGCCCAGCCGGCGCAGTGGCTGGTTTTGTCGCCGTCGTTGTCGGTGCATCGGGTTGGCCATGAAGATCTGCGCAGTATGCGCAAGGCCTATGGTCGTCGCAGCGGCCGCCCATAG
The DNA here is from genome assembly GCA_006384855.1 of Tetraselmis striata. NCBI lineage: Eukaryota > Viridiplantae > Chlorophyta > Chlorodendrophyceae > Chlorodendrales > Chlorodendraceae > Tetraselmis > Tetraselmis striata. The sequence goes on along the minus strand of VCJN01000233.1, from coordinate 111,088 downwards.
GATGATCCACGACCGCGGTGTCGTAGATGCGCGTTCTCGCCAGGCGGCCCGCAACGGAGAAGTCGCCATGTGACGATCTGCTGCCGTTGTATGAAGCACGAGCACTGCACTACGCACTAATTACTGCACGACGAAGTGGATGCCCGCTACGCGGTCCAGCGTCGGCGGCAAGAGTACCACGTTGCTGCGTCCGATAAGTGGGATGTGATAGGCGGGACTTGGCGCGGGTAGGTAGGCGCATGGCTGGGTAGCCGTTCGTAGTCGGGTTGCTCATACGCATACTGCTCGTGAGCGGGCTGCCAGGAGATATGTGCTGCGATATTGGTACTGCTCGTGTTATCCCCTGTACGCGCGGTCGACGAGTGGCCAGCAGCACCACAACGGTCATCCGCCGCTCCGGCGAAGGTGACAGGCGGGCAGCACCACAACGGTCGTCCACTCCGGCGAAGGTGGCAAGTGGGATATTCCATTGTGTTGTCGCTGTCCGTGGGGTACGGGGTTCTAAATCTAAATTTTAAATCTAAGGACGGTGACTTGTCCCGGAGGCTTGTGTGTTGAGCGCAGCCCCGGAGGCTGGCTCTCTCGGGCCGGTAGGCGGAACCCCGATACGGTGTCGGGAGGGTTGTGTACTGGCCCCCGGAGGCTCAGCGTGCATCCCTCGCCCCTTGTGGGCTAGTTATTGGCGCCCTTGTGGCAGCCGCCTCGGCCGTTTTTCGAACGACTCCGGACGTGCGCCGAACGCACGGACTTCTCCATGCACCCCGCTCGCGCCCACGTGACGTGTGAGGGCCCACAACCTAAACGGCTCAACCGTGGAGGTGATGGTGAGTGGAAGTGCTCGGAGCATCATACAGTGGGAGTAGCTAGCGAGCCGTACTCGAGCAGCGGGGACTGTGGGCAGGAAGAGAGTGGAAACAGAGCGCCCGGCGGGCCGGGATATAGGCACGCGCCGGGTCGGGAGACAGGTGTGCGCGTGGAGAGGCACTTGACCATGTGTCCGGGCGGTGCTAGGGTATCGGACGATGCTAGGGTATCAGGCAGATCCCAACATGTAGCCCCCAAAAAACGTCATCCAAATGTACTCCTCCTTTGCTAGCAGACGCCGGTCATCATGCTTGAGGTAATCGTTCGTCGGGTCGCTACGCAAAGGAAAAAGCGCATGCACTCGGCTGACCACTAGCCGAACATCCTCGTAACCAGACTCTGCTCTTTGCAGTAGCTCCGGCATCGCGAGGTAGTCGACCTCGTCACTCGCGGATTTTGCTCCGACACGGCCGCTATGGGCTAGCTCCAGCAAGTAGGAGCGCTCTGCGGCTCCCTCGTTGCATGTCGGTTGTGCCGCGACGCGATGCCATGGGCCAGAGCCATGTGTTCCGTTTCCACCAAAAACATGTCCACGAACCGTCTGTTGGGCCAACGACGATGACAGCTCGAGCAGCAATGTAGGTTGATGGGCCCACATGTATGCCTGCCGCGATTCGAGCGTCGGCGCAGCCACGGGGTCTTCTCCATTTGACGTGGTGACGCTCTGACGTACATATGATAATTACACACAAGGCTGGTTAGCCGGGTCTGGTCTTGAAACAACATGCGACCTTGCTCGCAACATGCTTTTAGATATTTAATCGCGGTGTGCAACACAACAAATTTAGAAGCTAGAGGAGGAGCGGCAGTGGAGTCGGAGATTGAGCGCCGGTGGCCCTCCTCGGCGCAAATTCGCGCGGAGAAGGCGCTGGCGGTGAATAAGATGGCCGTAGCGGAGAAGGCGGCTTCCAAGGTTAGCCGCGGAAAGGGGCGCAGATAGGGCAGTGCGGGCGGAGGCACTCCAAGATGACTAGACTGGTGCTTAAATGACATGGATTTAGCAGAGACATATATGTCGCCGCTCTGTGAGATGGTACTTGCGACGAGATGCAGGGGCCGGAAGGGGGGGGGTATCCCTCCACATTCGGCGAATTGAGGGGTTGTGCCCTCAATTTCAATTTCACACCTCCCAACAAATAAACTGGCGGATGGGGGCTCGGTGCCACGGTCAGTGATGTAGGAAGGGCTCGGCTCACGAGGAATCACTATGCTGGCGGCTGGGAGGGGGGACGACGGACCTGGCCTTCTAAGGGATGCACGCCATGCACTGCTTTAATTAGTGGACCCTTTGCATGTTCGTGGCGCCGGGCCGTAAGACAGCTGGCATGCTTAGTGAAAAGACTAAGCGAGGGCAAAGTTGTAAAAAAATTCAAAAGTTCCGGAGCCAAGAGTTGTTGGCTCGGTCGGGGATAGCCGTCATCTTTTGCGAGCCCGGCACATCTTCCGCCCCGCGCTCCATCACGCGTCCGCAATGTTGAAGTGGCCGCATGGAGGCGCCCCCACGCCTCGCGCATCGCAGTAGCCACATGGAGGCGCCCCCACGCCTCCCACACCGCCGCGGCGTAGCGGGCTGACCCACGAGCATCGTTGAGAAAGTGAGCAAATTGATGGGCGGAGGAAGTCGCATTGAAGTTGCCTCGGCCAAGTGGTGGGTAAAAAAAGGGGTGGCGGGGGTGTTCGTGTCGGAGTTTCTAGTGAGGAATCTCGGAAGGATCATGCCGTTCATGCAACCGATGAAGACACTGACTAATTCTAGACATGCGGCAGATGCTAGCACCCTTCAACCGATTGGGGAGGTGAAGCATGTTGCGCACCCTAGCCATTGCATCCTCGCTCAATAAAGTAGCCGCCTCCCATGCGTGGGGCCATGATTGCCTGGGTTGTGGAGGAGCTCGTCTGCAAAAAATCGGGTTTTTTTCGCCCCCGGGACAAGATTGGCACCAGTGACACCCTTGCATAGTCTCTATGACGGCCGTTTAGGCAGTAATCCAGTTACGGAAAGCCTTGGGTAGGCGACGCTCCGTTATAGTCATCAAGTAAATTGCCGAAACATTCTGGATGACTAATTGGAGGCCAGTGACGGAATTTCCAACATTGTTGGATCACCGTATAAAACAATGCCATGAAAATACCCGGCACTGACCACGAAAGGTCCGCCCTACCCGTTTGGGCGTCGGCCCATTCGAGTAATGCGCGTTGAGGCAAGCCCCAACCCGCGGAGCAAAGCATTTCGGGAGTGCGATACATGTGCAACAAAGAAGGCAATGTGAGGGAGGGCCCGACGCCATAGCTGGAAAAATTTCCCATTCCCAGTAAAATCCTGGGCGCCGTCAAGGGAGGGGGACCCCGCCCAAAATAAAGGCAGTTAAGTCCTCGGGTGTTGACGCAATAACCTGAGTACTAATAAAATCCATTAACTCCGGAACTAACAACCCAAAATTATGACGGTGATACCCCCACCGCGGGCACTCCACCAACATATGTTCGATAGTCTCAGATTCACCTCCGCCACATGCATGGCAGTGTTCCAGGAGCCGCACATGCGTGGCATGAATCCGGGCCAATCGGCGGGCAGTGGGAAATACTCGGGTGCGTAATTGTATCATAATGTGTAGCCCGGCCACAACCCCTCCGGGGACAACCACACCGTACTGCGGTAACGGGTTTGGCGCATAAGATGCCAGGACATACATACCCCATGCTTTATTGCATGCTAACGATGCTGACGATTCGTAACGTGCCCACACCGATGCCTTTACTAGTTTAGCGGCATCGCGCGCGGCTAGTGACCTCCACTCAAGTGGAAGGTGCGCCCCCTCAAGTAGGCAGCTAGCCCTACGTTCGCCCTAGCTAGTCGATCTAACCTCCGCACAATCCCCGACGTCCACGTATCAGGGCGCGCCCAACTTCGCTGATCTACTAAATGGGTTATACATGTATTTAAGTCGGATGCTTTAAGGAATGCCCGAGCCCGTGCCGCAGCGGCCGTAGCCGCTATGGGCGCAATATTCAATTCCCGCATCATCGGTGCAGTGGCCACCCCGCATGGGAGTTTTTACCAACCCCAATGAGACACCGCAAGCATTCATTGAGTACGGTTTGTAATTTATTGGCGCCGCTAGTTCTATCCATGCCCCATACTTCACACCCGTAATTTAAAACCGGCAGTACACAGGTTTTTAAGACAGACACACGCACATTAATAGGAATTATGCCCCGTCCGCCGACTAATACCGAATCGAGCGCCTCAATGGCGCGTTTCCCCTTCTTGACCCGGTCGTCTACTACGTGTTGCATACCTAAATCCGACTTAATGACCGTGCCCAAATACCTATATTCATTTACAACCGGTACCCGTTCCCCCCCCAAGCTTCCATCAGGCAGCTTGTTCGCGTAATGCGATCTCGTCGGAATATCGGCCTAATGCCATCACCCCACACTTATGTACCCCAAACACATAAAATGCCCCTCCGGATATTGCGAGAAGTGGGCGAGCATGGCATGCAGGTTATCGAACGAGCATGTGATACCAACAACGTCGTCCGCGTATAACCGACTTGGCACCCTTAGTGGTTGCCTTGCCGCTAATGTGTCGGTGCACCATGCATTGTACATCACACCCTAGATGTTCTACCCCATCGAATATATCGTTAATAAATATGTTATACATCGATGTTTATTAGGACACACTCGTTCACACCGGCGCGAGGCTGCGGAATGATGACACCATGTACATGGCTTGTCCGCTCGGTTGAGCGGTCGTCTCGTACGCGATGAGAGGTCCCTGGATCGATTCATGGTCGATATGTTTCGGCCATATCGTCCCGGCGTGTCCTGGGTTTACCTGGTTGATTATGCGTTTATCCTTCGGGATTCGAATGAGGCAATGGTCTACGGGCTATGCCAGACTGCAGTTGGCGCAAGAGGTCACGCGCTGGGGCGGCTTCGGCCGTTGTCCCGGGGCAAACTTTACTTTACTCTTATGACACCGTCGCGGACAATTAATTTGCCGCGGCAATGTACCGGAATTTGTGGATATATATCGCTACAAGCAATGGTCACTACTACCGGTACTAGCTGATCCATCCCGCCTCATGCGGGATGCGGGCTGCTTTTATTTAGGCGGCTTGATGTGTTGATTTTTTAGCACTACTTTCAGCAGTAGGTGGATTTGTCACTGCCTTTTCTGTAATTCGCACCGGTACTAGCTACGGTATTGCGTCGTCGCGACATTGGAATAGACGACGAAATCAGCGCACCCTACATTGCGCGACCCGTCGACTGCTGTAGTCCGCAGTATCTGTATGAGCAGACAGCGCGTACCAGCAGGCGCCGCCACCAGCATCCCGATCGCGCAGCCCCCAGAACGCCGCAACCCCCCGTCCTTCTTCCGCCACCACAACTCTCTCTTCTTCAGGGAAACGCCTCATCCTTTACGGCATGGCATCCCTCGTGGCCTCGGTCCAAATTCTCCCTGGCGCGCCACGCGCCGGCGCTCTCGCAGGCCGCCGGCTGCCCCGCGCGGCCGCCACCCTCCGTTGCGCCTCGCCCTCGCCGGCCACCCCCGCGCGCCGTACCACCACCGCGCGGAGCGACCCACCGGTACGCCCGCCCGCCTCCAACCACCGACAACCTCACTGCTATGCTTCCCCCGCTGTTGGTCTTCCCGTCGTCGCGCATGCCGAGCTGGGCTCCGAGCAAACCGTCTAGCCTAGCCGGCGGACATCTAGCAGACGCATCCGGTTCGCCGCGATTGGTGCACTCTGTCCCTTCCAACGGGGGCGCCACCCACACCCCGTTCACGCAGCCATGCCGTGTCATCCGGAGCCAGCTTGTGCAGTGGCTGCTCTCGCAGCATGTGGCGTCACGCGTGGAGGCCGCGATCCCCCGGGCGCCATTGCCGCTGTTCGCGCTGAGCGCGGACATGGCTGCCAATTTCGACTCCCAGCTCAGTCCACTTCTCGGGCTGGATTGAACCGACGAGTTCTGGTCGAATGTCCGCGCGCGGTCAGGCTGGTAATATGTTGTTACCACAGTGGCATGGCATCGACCATGTATGGAATATTGCACCTTTCCCCAACGTGACACCTGTTTCACTCCAGGCTGAATTCGAGGAGGATTCAGGCAGAATCGCTGATTTTCACGGAATTCTGGATGATTTGAGCTGAACTCCCTGACAAGCCAGAGCGGAAAACACCGGTCCCCCCCTGGGGCAGAGGGGGCCCGGGGGGAGGGGGGGGGGGGGGGGGGGGGACAGCAGCAGCCCAGCTGCAGCCCTGACCCCCACAACCTGCCTGCTACCCCTCCCGGCGCCCCGCCAGGCTCCCTCCCGCGGGCGCCGCGCTGCTGGCCGCGCCATGGCGGCGTCCAGCAACCCCGTCGGCGCCACGGCAGCGGAGACCATGGAAACAAAGGTCGTGGAGGTGGACCTCGGCGAGCGCAGCTACCCCATCTACATCGGTTACCCTCCCTCCCTTCCCTCCACCCCCTTGCCCCCTCTCCTTGGTCATCACAGCCCCACGCACATATGCCTCTGACCCCCCCGTTGCCAAAACACACACACACACACACACACACACACACACACACACACACACACACACACACAGCTGTAGCAGCCTGCACTACACACTGGTAGGCTACAGGGACATAGGGCATAGGTCGCAGGGACATGAAAACCATGTACAGGGTCATGAGCCCCTTGAGATCAATGGTGGTGCACGGACATTAGCGCCGTCAAGGTGTAGGGACGTAAAGGGACAGGCTTGATGAAACCCTGTGGTGACGAAGACAGGACATAAAACTCCAACATGCAAGGGTCTCAGCTCATGACCCTTCAATCCCAAGTCTTCGGGTGCCGAGGCACCCATATGAACCTTAATATTACAAGCCTGAGATTGGGCTTCACATGCAGTGTATCGGAACACCCGCTGCAGCTCCGCTGTAGTCTCGTCTACATTCCATCTCTCGCAGTGTGGTCGGGGTTCACATTCGCAGTGTTGTAATCGGGAGCGCTCCGCGTCGCCATTCGTAACCCGCCTGCGGGTGCAACCAGATTCCATGAAACAGGGGCCCGGGACTTGTGTGGACCGTTGTGCTGACACTGCTCTGCCCGCCCGCCCACTTACCACAGGGTCGGGCATCCTCGACGACATGTCCCTGCTGCGGAAGCACATCCCCGGCAAGAACGTGCTCGTCGTGACCAACACCACCGTCGCCGAGCTGTACCTGGAAAGGTGGGCGCCGCTCGTGCTCCTGCCCGCGCCCGAGAGCCGGCGACGATGTCTCGCGGACCGTGTCCACCACACACTTTGCGTTTGCTGTATGTCATCGTTGTTTTATCTGCCCCTTCTTCTTCCATACAGAAAACTTTATTCATCTGGAAGTCCGTCAGAATTCAATCGCGAAAACAGGTCGGAATCTCTGATGATGAAGTAGTCGGTCTATTCATTATTTTGTGAGTGGACCCAATGAACCTAATATGATTACATGAGCCAGCTGCGAGAGGAGAATCACCCGGTATGCCCGAAATCAAAGCCCACTATACCCCGAAATGAACCCAATTGACTGACTGTTGCGGATATGTTAAGAAACAATGGGGATTACCTTCCATATTGAACATCCATCCCACGAGTGCCGACGCGCTCACAATACCCCGCAATATACACCTTGTACTGGGCCTGCGTGCCACTTACAAGAACATTCACGATAATTACGCTGTAGTTTAATCTACGCGTGACCTCTGACAGAGCTGGCAGTGTCCTTATTCCCGGTGTGACTGCTGCCTTCCAGGTAAGGCGCGCATGGGCGAGGCGGGGTGGGTGGGGGGGGGGGGGGGGGGGGGTCATCGCGGTGCGCTGATGTGGCGGGGCCGTCCCGGCCGTGCAGGCTCCTTACAGCGCTGCGGGCGGACGGCACGCTGAACGTGCACCACGTGGCGCTTGCCGACGGCGAGGAGTACAAGACGCTGGAGGAGCTGCAGAAGGTGTACGACAAGGCGCTCGGCCTGCGCCTGGACCGGAACTCCACCTTTGTCGCGCTCGGCGGCGGCGTGGTGGGCGACATGACCGGCTTTGCGGCCGCCACGTACCAGCGCGGCGTGCACTTCATCCAGGTTTGCCCCCCCCCCCCCCCCCCCGGGCGACAATTTCATAAACAAAGATGAAGAAAGAGCACAGAATGTATTGTGCGCCCGTTATTGTCTATGTAAGCCAATTGACAGTGTGTGAACGTTAATATGAGTTGCCATGTTCAACAGCAAGGTGTATGACCCTCTGATTTGGTATTTATTTATGCATATGTTAATATGATTCATAAGATTTGGAGTTTTTGGATGATGACAGCGCTTGCCCAAATAATCCAGTCCAAACCCCAAAAAGCAGTGCAGATGAAAATTGTTGATATAATAACTTGGTAATAACGGGACCGTTGTGGGTGGAGACGCCGGGCGGTGCTGAGGACGGCCCTGGCGGGGGTGGGGGGCAGGTGCCGACAACCGTGATGGCGATGGTGGACTCGTCGGTGGGCGGCAAGACGGGCGTGAACCACCCGCTGGGCAAGAACATGATCGGCGCGTTCTACCAGCCGCGCTGCGTGCTGTGCGACGTGGAGGCGCTCCGCACGCTGGGCGACCGCGAGCTGGCCAGCGGCCTGAGCGAGGTCGTCAAGTACGGCCTCATACGCGACGCGCCCTTCTTCGAGTGGCAGGAGGTGAGCCCCTGCCCTGGGGTTTCAACCCCGCCCCCTCTTCCCCCCCCACTCCCCGGGAAATCTTGGTTATGCCGTCAAGCGAACGCGCCGTACTGTGGCATCAGGTTCGGAAGTCCCCAAAAAGACGCGAACTGTTTGGCGGCACCACCACAAAAGTAGCACCGGTGAGATTCCGTACTGAGTTTATCTGGTTAGTTTCGACCCCTTCCTAAGTCAACACACGGGTGCCGGGTAATAACGTCACTGCGAGTAAGAGCTCGCCCCGCTTGCCAGAAGTCAAGTGTAGACACAACTATATATAGCGGAGCCATGGCGAATGTTCTCTACATCGGGTGCATGGAAGCCCAGTGCGAGGACTATGTTCCTTCAGGGTTGTGAGGGTTCCTGCAGCTGCGCCGGCGCCCGGAGTGCTTCCCTGCGCTTCGTGGATGGGGCGGGGGGGGGGGGGGGGGGGGGGGGCAAACAGAGAGAGTACAACGCACATGTGTGGTCAGGCTTCATCGTCCCCGGGCGGATGTTGCCGCTTTGCTGTTCTCTCTGCTCTACATCGCTCTCAAGTTGCGGCACGAGTGCGGGCCTCGCGCCCTCCGCGGCCGCCAGGAGCATGGCTATTTCTTATTCTTCTATCTTTAGCATGTGCCCAAATGTGCACAGGTGTCGGCGGGCCTACCGCAGCATTTAATTGGGTTTGTCGGTCCCCAAAACAATGACTTGTTTCGGCATCAAGTCGGAAGACCCGTGAGGCATTCGTGGTGGACTCTGATCTATTTCCAGATCAGCACAGTGATTCCTCCTCGGGGGGGGGGGGGGGGGGGGGGGGGGGTTCAAAACGGACAACACATCGCGGACCCAAAGCGTGGTTAGGGTACATGCAATCCCGCGATGCACACCTCGAAGAACCGGGCGCTTGCATCATGCAGCCTATAGGAGGAGCATTTGCTGCGGTTCCGTCGTCTGCCTCTGCCACCCATCTGCCCTCTAGGGCGGGTTCCTGTCCGCATCAGTGCCACTGTGTCCGCGCCGGCGCCCACAGTGTAATAATGCCAGGAAGTCGCCTGATGCATGGATTGTGCTCCTGCCTGCCGGCGACGCGTAGAGTGCCCCTTGATGTCAGAGCATCCACTGGTGTTGGGTCGCAGCAGGGGCACATGTACCCCTGGCTGGTAGCGGAGGATCTCTGTTCGTCCGCGGACTCTGGCCTCCGCCGGGATCTGACGGCAGTCCACGGTGGCCGCTGGCGCGCAGGCAAACATGGCGGCGCTGATGGCGCGCGACCAGGAGAAGTTCATCTACGCCATCGAGCGCTCCTGCATCAACAAGGTGCCCCCCCCCCCCCCCCCGCTCCCTTGATCCGTCCATTGCCGCCGCCATTGCCTGCCAGGGCAACGTCCGCTCACCGCTGGCTCGGCGGCGCGTGGTGCGCAGGCGGAGGTCGTGAAGGCGGACGAGCGCGAGGGTGGCGTGCGCGCGACGCTCAACCTGGGGCACACCTTCGGGCACGCGATGGAGACCGGCCAGGTAACCCCCCCCCCCCCCCCCCCCCCTTCTTCCGCCAGTGGTGCCACTGGGGGATTAAAAGCACTACGAATGATAACCTGCCGACATTGCCAGAGGTCAAATGTTGACATATGGCATGGTGTGGTTAAACGCGCCCAGCCCAGAGACCTGGGGGTTGCGAAAGGGCATCACCCGACCCCAATTGGAGGCCCGGCTGTAGCCCTAGAGATGTAAGGTAGGCAAAACATACCATAACTATAACGGATGTATCTGATGGGTGGCATGCGCGCCCGGTTTGAGCAGGCTTGTGATACGGTGCATCGGTGCGTCGTCCCGTATATGCTCCAACCACCGTTTTACGGGGTGGGGCGGGACTCGTAGCGGGATGGGGCGATGGGGCGCACTATGGGCGCCTTGCGCCCCATCAACGGCGCACCGGATGCCCACCCTCTGCCCGTCTTGCGCCCCATCATGCACTATCAGCCCAGCTCACGATATCTGGGTAGATATCCTCGAGCCGCCTCTGAGGAGATGCCGCCTCTGATGACTAGGAAAAGCGTTCCATTCCAACCCGCCTCACATGCCGCCTCTGATGGGTAGAAAAACATTCCATTCAAAGCCGCCTCTGTACCTGTCGGCGTGGAGCGTCAGGGCAGCGGGTTCTTCGCGGTAGTTCACGTGCGTCCTCTCTGACTGCAGTTCCCTCACCCGCCTGTGCTCCCGCCCCCCCTCGTAGGGCTACGGCAAGTGGCTGCACGGCGAGGCGGTGTCGGCGGGGATGATCATGGCGGCGCGGATGAGCGAGAAGCTGGTGAGGTGCCCGGGGGGGGGGGGGGGGGGAGGAGGAGGTGGGGGGGGGGGGGGGGTGGAACCCGCTGGTTTCGATAGCCTTATGACTGCGAGACGAGGGCGTTGGGTTAGGGTTTTTGGATTTTAGGGTTTAATAAAGTTATCAAGTTTTTCACTAATTAGAGCAATCTAGATTTTACACCAAGGGTTATAGGTTTTCATGGGTCTTTGGGATATTCGCGGTTTGTGTTTGCAAAACCCTAAAACCCTAGGTATCGGCGCCTGCGTAGGGCTGGATTGACGCGTCCATCACGGAGCGGACGATTGCGCTGCTGCAGACGACGCAGCTGCCGCTGGGGCCGCCGAGCAGCATGACGGTGCAGCAGTTTCGGGACCTGATGTCGGTGGACAAGAAGGTCATGGACGGCAAGCTGCGCCTCATTCTCCTCAAGGTGGGGCGCCTTCCCCGCCCCCGCCCCCCCCCTGCCCTGTGGGACACAGGGCCAAGCACGGTGTTCCGGGGCGTGGAAGTCATCCACGCAGGAATCGGAATTGCTGGAATCCCATGGGGTTGGATTTTCTTGGAAATATTGTATTTTTGACAATGGAAAAATATTAAGCCTTGGGAATCTCAAATAGATTATACTATTGTTAAATCCAGTAATCCAATACCATTGGTTTTAAAGACTTCTTTTGGAATTCTTGGAATTCTTGGAATACTATTATTTTATGGGCTTCTTTTGGAACTTATAATATTATTGTTGAATCGAATAATGCAATACTATTAGGAAAGCTCGAATTACACAATTCCGAGAAAGTGAGTTTTTATATGAATTGATGGAATGTCAGGAGTGTTTCCTTTGGAGGTATGCGCTGGAATTTCAGGAAACAAAATGCGAGTGGAATTTCTGTCTTTTGATTGACCTGAATGCCCGGAATTCCGCCTAAACATTATTTAAGCTCGTTCCCAGTAGTCCCCCCCCCCCCCCCCCCTGTCCATTCCCTTCTGCCGGGGTTTGCCTGCGCATTGTCGGCCGCCTGATGCGCCGGATGTCCATGCCGCCGGACCGCCAGGGCCCGCTGGGTAACTGCGTGTTCACCGGAGACTTTGACGGCGCCGTGCTGGAGGAGACGCTGGAGGAGTTTTGCAAGTGAGACTACGACGGCGCCGCGGGAGCGGGCGCTAAACGACGCCCAATAACTTATCATCAAGGACAAACATATACCATAAGCGCTGGAGGCGGGCTTTGGCGACGCACTGCGCCCAACCAGAGCGCGGTGGCGACCCGCCGCCGCGCCATGTAATTAATTGCACATGCCGATATCGCGCTGCGTACTTTAACCACCGACCTGTGGGTTAGCTATGGGTGCCGGTTAAGAGCAGTTTCTGGTGAAAAGGACACACCTTGCTGTGCATTGTAAAAATAGAGACAAAATCATCACGGATCAAATCCGGATCAGCAAAGAACCATAGAGGCCCGCACGTGCGTTACATGCACCCGTACAAACATGCGTTTTTTCCTGATTTTTGGCCTATGAGGAGCGGCCTGACACGCGCAATTAACACTCGTACGAGTCGCGCTTGCCGTGCCTTGTGTATTGATCTCCTGGTTCTGCGTAGTTACCTCGTGTATGGCATGCGCATCGTCGGCGGCGGCTCAACACAAAGGCGGGTCAATGACTACCCGCCTAACAATACTACTGTAGTGTGTGTGTGTGTGTGTGTGTGTGTGTGTGGATGTCTTAACTTCGACAATGCGACACAAATCATTTTTGGACTGAATGGACCCGGTTGAATGATACGGTATCTTCTCCTTCTGGCGCGATGGGCCGCCTCCGCATGCGCCGGACGGTGTAGCATGCACCCGCGCCACGAAACAAGTTGGAGGAGATGCCCACGACGCCAAAGCGGGTCGATGCATGTAATCACTGGTGATGCATCATGTTGGCAGCGGTGTCACCGACCTTCATTGCGATATGACAGTTGTTCCGCATGGAGCGTCCCATTCCCAAACATGGCAGAAGTGCCGATGCAGCGGTTGGCATGCGCGCCGAGCCGGAAGGGCAGGGTGGATGGGAGGAACTGGGAGCCTCGCGTCCATTGATGCTTCAGGATGATGGCGAGGGGGCCGGCCACATTGATGGCATCACTCCCAGCCTCAACGGGTTTGCTGCCATCACATGCGACTGCCGGCATACTGAGGCATACATACGCGGGGGGCGACGTGACGTTCGGTGCGTCGTCGAATCTGAGTAGCACATCCTTACACCCGGTACATGCCGGTAACCCTCCTTCCATCCTGGGTGCAGTGAGCCGCCGTGATGTGGCACGGGTCCTTCCCGACACCCGGGCCGGGGTGGGGGGGGGGGGGGGGGGGCATACGAATGTAGACGTTCAGATAGCGAGAGGGTGCCGACGCACCTTTGAGACCCCTTATAAGCCTCAAATTGGGCTTGCATGCAGCCTATGAGAACGTCCGCAATCGTTCCGTGATAGTTTTGCCCACCTTAGACCTCTGGCAGGCATGGTGGTGCTCTCGTTCGCGCTGTGTTCTTTGTACCGCGCCGGCACCGGTAGCGGGCGGGTAGTCCTGGCCGCAAGCTGCGGAGACTAGAGCACCCCCCCCCCCCCACCCCCCCGCATGGCGGATGTGTGCATTGCGCGGTCCAAATCGTCCAAAGTGCATGGCTGGCACGCGCCCAGGATGTCCGCGGTGCATGTTTTCCCTCACTGCGATTTTAAAGCACCCGTATCACCCACTTGGGTCCGCAGTTCGCCGGCTGATGAATTGTCTTGGACAATGAACCCGGAGACTGCGCGCTATATTTGCGGATAATCCGGTAGAATAACACATGGAGGTACCTTTGCTTGCCTCGCCGGGTTGTCAGAAACGATGCAGGTACATCGTGAACCCCAAGCGCTATTACATTCATTGGCGCTTGACCTAGCGCCATACCCTAGTTTGCCCACAGCGTGAGCATTATCCCCTGTTTTTGTTGTAGGTATTAACAATATCAGACAAAGCGTGTTATTACGCAGCATGACAAGGATGTAGCGCAGTCACTGGGGCGTATATACCTGGCTCGCGGTGTGCGCAGGAGTACTTAACGGCTTTATTGCCCTCGCCCGAGTTTCAAGCGATCGACCTGATGAGAAATAAAACAGTCATCACCAAACTTCTGGAGGTGTTTGTCCAATCCCTTGGGGGAGGGGGCTTTCGGAAATTACCCTTTTTCTTCGGCATGCCAAATGTCGAATGCACATCGGCCGATCAGTGATCCTAGACCCTACTGGCCATGGCGTGGCGTTGATCGCAAACCCTGTCTCAAAACCCCAAATGTGCACAGCATGCACAGCACGACGTGGGGCTCTGCAGCGCAGCGGCTCGGGCCGGTGGGTTGTGGGTTTTGGGGCGGCCAAGAGGGGCACGCGTCGGCCCCTGATGACGGCGGATACATCTGTTTTTAAATCGGGGGGGAGGGGGGGGGGGGGGGGGGGGGGGCTGCCACAGGAGCATGGCGCTCAGGGGCAGGCCGATAGGGTTTCTAAGGGTTTCCTCTGACTGTCTCCTTGGCAAAAGAGGGGCGGTGGAGACGCGGGTCGACGTGGACGCACACGGCGCGGGGCGCGCTCACGGCTGCCAGAACTCCATCTTTTTCCACTGCCGCCGCTGCGGGTTGAGGTAGTGCCCCTTGGGGTGGTACTCCTGCGGCGTGCCGGAGGGGTGCTTGGGGTGGATTGCCGGCGCAAACTTGATGGCCGGCCACTCCTCCTGCCGGGCGCGCACGCAGACGGTGAGACGGCGGGGCATCCCAATAGGGTCAGGGAGCTCATTATGAGGTTTGGGGTTTAAATCCTAACCTACAGCAAAGGCACCATTTACCGCAGCCAGGGTTTTAGGGTTTGAGGTCTGTGTGATTGTTTTTGTCGATGGTCGAAGGAGATTTACCGCTGTCCGTCCAAGCTTCAAAGGATAGCCAACACGGTGACCCGCACCTCTTTGGAAGTCCCCCTTGCAGAGGGAGATTCTTTTGATACAAGTACGGCGAGGCTATTCGAGTAATTTGCCTAGACAGCGAGGGCTGGATGTCGCGATGATTCGAGAACGATGCATCAGATATCATGGCATGAGGAGGAGACCTATGGAAATCAATGAGGATGATCATCGCAGTGCCTCAGCGCCCACAGAATCCGCAATGTTCCCTGTTTGCGGCCCATCGTCCATGACTTGGCGCATTTCCATCAGGCGTAAAATCTCGATGGGGCGTGTGTAACACTGACTGACGGACGGGCCATGGGTGCCGACGTGCATGTGAGAACCCTAGTCATAACCCTGAAGGTGGGCTTGCATGCAGCCCACCAGAACATTCGCTATCGTTCCGCCATAGTTTCGTCAACAATTTCTCATCCGCAGTGTTCTTAGCACCGCGCCGGCACCCGTACGCGATGATGCGCGTAGAAATGGTGACAATCGCTCGCAGACCAACGGCGGGTGGGCGGTGGGAGTCCCTCGACAAGGGAGGTGGGAGTAGGCTGGGCCAAGATCTGGGTTTGTTGGGGTTTGGGGGGGTCTCACCCTGCCGGGCGCAGCATCGCTCACGTAGTTGAGCCAGCCTGTGCAACAGAGGGTGGGGGTGGGGGTTGGGGGAGGGGGGGGGGGGGGGGGGGGTAAGGTGGCGGGGAATCAGGGCAAAGACAAGGCAAGCCCCCTTTAGGATCGACCATAGCCCTAAACACATGAGAAGGGAGAAGCGCGCGAGGGAAGGGGGGGGGGGGGGGGGGGAGGGGAGCGCACTGTGCCACTGCGGGGGCACAGTGGAGGGGTCCTTGTTGTCCAGGTCCTGGTAGATCACAAAGCGGTGGCGGCCTGTCGCAGCGGTGGCGGCCCCAGGTGAGCCACCCGGGTGCAGGGTGATGGGCGGGCGAGGGGGAAGAGGGGTGGTAGAGGAGAGCAGCGCACTGCGCGCATAGCCATGCAGAGGCTGCTTGCTCACCCTGCTGCAGGTTCTTGCCCTCAAAGTACTTGTTCCCGTGGCAGTCCTCGCCGATCATCTCCGCCTTGGGCCCATGGACGAACAGCGCCTGCCTGCCAGCCAGCCGCGCCAGTCAGCCTCACGGTAGCCGGCACGCGCCCTCGCGCACGTTCTCTAGCGGCCTCCCTCAGGGGCGGGGAGCGCCCGATGCCCGCCGCCGCCGCTGCCGCGCATGCCGTAGCGGCGCCCACAGGCGCTGAGACACAAGGATGACAGTCTGGAAGATACGGACGGGGGAGCTGGTCCCAGCTGCCAAGGATGCTAAAATACAGCTGGTGGATGATGGCGTGGTGTATATAGCTGCATGATAACGTGGTGCATCCAGATGACGGTGCGCAATGCACCGCCCCGCCACCGCAGGGCCAGCATGGTCGCAACCTGGCTACACGAAGGATAGCAGCTTGCCTTGCTGTCCTGTACACGCGCCAGCCCCTGCACCCCCATCCTCGCCTCTTCCTGTCCCTTCCCGTCCCCGGGCCTGAGCCAGCCCAGTCTCGCCAGAATGCGGGGCCCGCCGTCAGGGCGCGTAACCCTAAACGCCGGGTGCAGCGCCGGGCCTGGGTGCTCGGACACTGCCCCGCGTAGCGCAACCGCCACGCCCCGTGGAACAGCGGGTGCGCGGGGAGGAGGGGGCCCGTAACGGCTGTTGGCTGGGCCCTGGAGGAGGGGCAGGGACGCCTGGTTTGGGGGGAACGGGGGGGGGGGGGGGGGGGGGGGGGGGTGGGGGGGGGGGGGGTCACTACCCGACGTCGCCCAGGATGAGTCCCTTCCAGGCGCCGAACTTGAGAAAGTCGCCCAGGCTGGCGCCGCTTCCAAGCGCGGTGCGGAACTTGGTGAGCGCCATGGGTCCTGTCCTGGGGGGAGGGGGTTGAAGTCGCTGGCCTGGACTGTGTGTTGCAGTGCTGCGCGTGAAGGGCCCTCTGGACCCGTTTCCCATTCCCAGTTCGCTCGGGGCGGCGAGATGCCAGTCGAAAGTAGGGGGGGGGGGGGGGGGGGGGGGGGGAAGGTATACCCTACCAATATACCAGTATACCCTACCAATCGGGATGCGGGCCGCTTTTATAGGCGGCTTGCTGTCTTGATTTCTAGTACTACTTTTTGCTATTTAGCGACTAGCCGACTACATAATAAGCTACCGTACCGTAGCAGCAGAAGGCGATATCGGAAATCCAAAAAAAAAAGGACCTACTTTTTGTAGTAGGTGGATTTGATACTGCTCTATTTTTAATTCACACCAATACGGGTATACCCTGCCCTTTTTGTAATTCACACCAGTCACCAATACCGAGGGCAATACGGGTAGGGCTAGCGGCAGATTGCATTTAGGGCGGGCGTGAATTACAAAACGGCCAGTAGGAATAAATCCATCTACAGTGACTATACCGATATAATAAACATTGCGTACCCCCCCCCCCCCCCCGTTCACTATATCGGTATGTTCACTATATCGGTGTTCATTATATGCAGGCCCACCCGACCGCTATAGTAAACGGGTTACTAAATCGGTACTATTGTTTATTGTAACGGTGACCCCGTTCACTGTAGCAGTCTGTGCCCATGCAAGGCAACATGTGACTCTGGATTTGTGTTTCAAGAGTTCTTGATTACTTTACATGGCTTTCTAAGGTGCCGGAGAGGGCAGGAGTGACTACGGTGCTGGGGGGCGGGGAGCGGGAGGGAAGAATTCACGGACGGAGGCCTGCCGTGTGCGGTTTGACGTGTGCATGGCAGCCAAGCCTTCACGCAGGATATCCACAGCAAAGAGACTGTTGTAGTCTCGGACCATCACTGATGCGTTCACTCGTTCCGCATTCTCAGTCACAAACAAGAAAACTTTCTCCACAAGCCCCCTAACCTCCTGCAATGTGGGTGCCCTCTCTGGCTCCATCTCATCCACATCCACATCCATGTCCAGCGGCACCATAGCTACGTTGTCATCCTCGGTGTGTTCAATCTCATCCTGCAGTTGTCTAGATAGGAACAGCGCTGCTCGGTGGGCGTCGCCATGGCGCGATGGCGACAGACGCGGTGGGGCAGTTGAGTGGCGGTGGGCGCAATGTGCCGCAGTGTGCCGCCGCCGCCGCCGCCGCCGAGTGGCTGTAGAGGCCTCTGCGCCCGTACTGGAACGGTACCGGCTATCGGAACACGCCAACGGCCGGGTTCGGCGTCGGCAACACTGCCGTTATGTAGAGAAGTTTACTATATCGGTATAGTTTGGGGCATTGTGTCCCCCCCCCCCCCGTTCACTATAGCGGTAAGTTTATTATATTGGTAAGTTTATTATAGGGGTATACATAGGGATTTTTCCCGGTGTTAAGAATCCGTCCCCCCCCCCCCCGTTCACTATATCGGTATGTTCACTATATCGGTATTCATTATATCGGTATAGTCACTGTAAATCTAAAGCAGTACCAAAAATACCTCCTTTGTCCGCTCGGTTGAGCGGTCGTTTCGTACGTGAGAAGTCCCGGTACCGACTCCTGGTCGAAGTAACTCGACAATATCGTCCCGGCGTGTCCTGGGTTTACCCGGTTGATGCATTAGCCCTTCGGAGTTCGAATGGGGCAATGGTCTACTGGCTATGTCAGACCTACGACTGCATGGGCGCAAGAGGTCAAGTGCTGGGGCGGCTTCGGGCGATGTCCCGGGGCGAACTTTACTTTTGCTTTTAGTACGAAAAGATCCACTGGTCCGGATACGACCTAAACTTGTGTATGGGGTTTCCCAGCAATTTAACTGTCCTATAGTGCGACTGGTACGGTCTGTTTGTGGTTTCAACCGATTTATATCCCGGTACAAGTGCCATCGGGTTTCAGTACGGGCTGCCCCATCGCCCGCGAGCCATGCGCTCCCGGTCATGGTGCTACTTCGGACAACCTCCAACAGCTCGCCTCGTATCTTTCGGCTCGCCGCCTTCGGAAGCGCCCACCCGTTTCCGCCTCCACCTTGCGGGCTCCTATTCGCCTTTCCCTCCCTTTCGAGCGGCTTTGCGTACTTATTGTGCACGCAAGGGTCGCAGAGGCTTATCACGTCCGCACCGAGGCCCCTTTTCCCGGTACTGTGTCATAATCGTGCCACGCACATGCGATACATCATCGGCAGCGATAGACACTCCCTCGGTAATGTGGTTTTCCCTACTCGTGCGCCCAAAGTCGTTTTCCGTTTTTGCCTTGGCTTTGCAGATGGAACGTTTCTGGGTGGCGATGTGCACAATAAGGAGTTGGAGCGGGAGGGTGCCCGTGGGGGGGGGGGGGGGGGGGGGGGGCTATACCTCAACACCCGAAGCCGAGCACGGGCCTTCGTGGGCTCATGCATTGGAGCACACTCTCGCAGTAGTCAACTCTCGAGGTGAGGTGAGGTGGACCGGCTCGGCACCATGGCCGGTGCTCGTCACGGTTGTCAAGGACGACAACAAATCAGCGCAGACGGAGGAGGACGTCCGTGTCGTCGGGACAACAACTTGCCGTCTTGCAAGACACTTCAACCCGGTCCGAGTGTCCTTGCAGCATGGCGTCGTGGCATCGGTGGTCGTTCCACGTTACGGTTTTTCGAAAATACCCGCGTATTTGGTCCGTTAAGGGGATGTCACCGCTCATGCGCATGGTTTGAGAGGGCTCGTTGCCCTCGCCCAAACCATGCCGCAGCGACTTCTGTTGTGGTCGCAGTGGGAGGCGTCTGCGCGGCTCGGTCCGGCGCGTCTTCTACGCATCATGTTGCAACGTCGTCGTCACAAGGACCACGACAACCTGCAACTGCACTCTACCACCCGGCATGCTCGACGTCTCGTGGTAACCGTAACTACCCATGTGCGACTCCGGGTTCGGAACCTCGGCGGCCGTCGCTAGTGCAGCAGCGGCGGCCGCCTCGCCAATACCCCGACAGCGTTGGCATCGTTACGGGCCGGCGCAGGCTGTCAGAGCCTCTACGTTGGCCAATTCGTTCCCGACGTCATGACATCCCACCTTTGACGAATGACGACACGAGCTGCCAGCCGGGGGGCAGCTCCGAAACTTAACGCAACCTTTGCGTTTCGCGGCGTCGTCGTAGTAGGTTTGCGGCGTGCGGGGTAATCGGCAGTGGTCCCTGGTGCAGCAGCAGCGGCCGCCTCGCCACACTTTGCGATGCGAGACCCGCGCCGACAACTTACCGAGTCGGCGGGTCTTCTGCGACGTCTCCGGCATCCGACCCCGACACACATCATAACCGGCGGGATGGCACGTCCACACTGGGCCCGATGTGCCCGCGTCCCGATGCGCTATTCTGCGTTTGAGGTGCTGACCCTCGAGCAAGGCGGCGAAACGACCGTCTGTGGTGATATGGCAGCGGCCGTACACCGCCGTTGTCGTGCGGGGTCACGTGTCCATCCCTCGTAACGTACGCGGCCAATACATGTGCATGGTTACCGTCGCGTCGCGTACATCGTACCGTACTTCACCTGGCTATGCGCGACGTGCTTGCGCGCCCGTGCGCGGGCAGCTCGTACTCGCCCAGCTCGTACTTCATGCATGTGCCGCTCTCTCACCAAGAGCGGAGGATCCTAGATGAGGCAGACCCGGCGGCACTACTCCCACCTCAACGTGGTCGGCTCTGGTAAGCCCAAAGACCCGTGCCCGGCTTGGTGCGGCAGGGGGCTGAGTGTGGTGACCGGCTGTGGCGGGTTCTTGGATCCTGCGACGACCGGGGGGAGCCCTACGAGGGGCTTTTTAAATAGTACTCGTAGTCCCGGTAGCGCCTAGCGCCGCCGCCGTGCAGCAACCATGTACGAGGGGCTGCAAAAAATCCATGTACGACCTCGGCTTTGCGTTGGCCTCTCCGCGATCCGCCTACGGGTGGGCAAGGGGGTAGTCTGTACGACTTGGACGACGGGGGCAGCCTATACTCGCGAGGATTGTTCGAAATAAAATCGTGTTCTCGTACCTCGGTACAAGCGGCGACCGACTTGGAGAAGATATGGCGTACCCCCAACCCGTATGTGTTCCATATGTGAATCAATCGAATCCCGGGCTAGTGCAGCGGAGTATTCGGCGGCGCCATGCGGCCGACCCGCAAGGAACAGGAAACCCTCATCCGATCCGTAAGAATGAGCGAGGGCGGCGAGCGCGAGGAAACATGCGCCCGGCACTTAAAGGCGGGGCGGGCGTTCGGGGTGAGAGGCCGGGCATGGCAGCGACTCATGGGCAAGGAGACAGGAGCCGGAGTGCTCTGAGGGAGTCACAGCCATGCGACGGGAAGAGTCAGCTGGCGGCCAGCTCGGTCTGACCCTAGACAGGCGGCTACATTGACGAGACCTACCCTCTGCGGAGACAAATTGCGCGCGGGCAAGCAAGCGGGACCGGCATGCCGACCACGGAGCGACGACACACGGACGGGGCGGGGAGGAGGGGAAGGGGGGGGGGCGGTGCCCACTTTTTTCCCTCTAGTCTCCCTTGGGGATCCTGCCGCAAGAGCTTAGGCGGGCGAGATGGAGGCAGCATCGAGGCCGGCGGACCGCCACAGCCGGCGCGGCGGTAGGGCGATCAGCGCCGCGACTTGCGGGATATTATTAGCGATGGCGGCTGCTGATGGAGCCAAGACGCAGCACTACGACCAAAGATTGCGCGGTGCCGGTGCATTACCGATGTACAAGAATACGTTTTGGGCGGGGCAAGTACTCCATGTACTGGCAATTAGTGATAGTCGCTCGTACTAACGAATGCCCGTAGTTATCCGGAAAACAGCACAGCTACTAATCACGTGATGGAAGGAGGCGGGGTTTGGAAACGAAAGAGGATGGCCAGTAGTAGGTGAGCTGTAATTACACTACAAGTGTTCCCTAGTATGGGTAGAGATAGCATGCCCTAAGAGCAACTTAGTATGGGCGGTGGAGAGTAGGTGGCTAGCTCGTTGTGATCAATTCTAATTCCAATTCCAATTTGTGCCGCTCTGATGGGCACTCGTCGCCACCTGGCGTACACTTTCGGTTCACATCGCGCGCTGCCACGGCGCGCGGCAGCTGCTGCATGCATGGCGCCGCTGAGGGACGGAGCTTTGATTTCGCGACACGTCGGGCCTATGTCGGACCGACGTTCGCGCCGTCCACATCTCCCATCTACGTCCTTTCGTCGCTTGCGCCTTGACATCGAGGTTCCTAAACCTACTCTTAGCGCGAGACCCCTTCTACAACGCACGACATCTTCCACCTTCATCTGGTCGGCACGCCTGGCTGCCGATTGCCCACGCTCGAAGTCGTAATATAAACGAACAGCGTGTAAGCCGGCAAGACCAGACTCAATTGCATGTTTGAAATGATTTAAACATGTTGATGGTGCTTCCAGACAATGTAAGTGTCCTAGTGCGACCCGCGTGCGGTTTGTTGGTGGTTTTAACCGATTAATCTATCGGTATCATCGGGTATCAGTACGGACCATCGCCCCATCGCCCGCAAGCCCCCCGCGCGCTCCCGGCCGGGGTGCTACTTAGGACAACCCCCAACAACTCGCTTGCCATCTTTCAGCTCGTTGCCTTCGGAAGCGCCCGCCCATTTCCGCCTCCACCTTGCGGGCTCCTCTTCGACTTTTCCCTCCCTTTCAATGGACATGCCTACCCATAGAATGGCGATTTCCGCGTAATCCAGCCTCCGCACCCTTCTTGGGTTTAAACCCAAACCCTAAAACCTGAAACCCTAAATCTGCATCGGTGTCTTATCCTGCATACCCCTACTAGTACTTAAAGTTTCTCAGGTTGCCCATCTATACGGAGTATACGGTTGCTTTTTAATTCGTCGCTAACTACCCCCTACTGCCACAAATCGACTGCGCACGGGCTGGTACCGGGCTACCGGCAGACCGTCATATAATTGTTTATTCGCTCGGTCGCGAGCGTTTCGAAAAAACAACAACATCCATCTGCGGTGATGGTCATCGATAGCGGCAAGAATGTGCACGCCACGGCAATATAATACCCGAATACCCGAATAATATAAAATCGGCCAGCTCTTGTCTGCGTGGCGCCGCCGTTTCTCCTTGCTCATCAACATGGCACATGCAGACAGCGTTCTTGGCGGGGTCGCGGCCGCGCGCGCGGCACGTGATGGCGCTCCTGCGCCTGCGTCGCGTCGCTCGCGTCGGCTTGCGTTGCTATGACCCGGGTCATTGGCTGCAAGCGTCCTCGCCGCGGCTGATGGCCTACCCCGGGGCGGTGGTCCCTCTATCTGTTTCCTGGCAACTTGGCGACTTCGTGAGTCCCTTGGCTCCCCCTTGGTTCTTGGCTTCCCAGCCTCCTGCTCGACCTTGGTTTCATGCTTATGTCTCTCTTTTGCTGGCAACCCTTCATAGTTGCAGTTAGTTCTGTTTGTAGTGCGCATTTGTTGAAGCTTTGATGTAAAAATCATATACAATCCCCCTCGAAAGTAGTCTTGACATGTACGTATCTGTCCATACCGCCACGTCAGCACCGGCGGCGCCGACCGCCGAGTGGTACAGTGGCGCATTTTTATCATATAAATATCTTACAATATTCATTAATGGCTTAAGATGTGATAGGTGGCGGAGGGGGGGGGCTGCCTATTACGCTCATGATTCCGGTCTGCGCAGGTTCGAACCCTGCGGGGCCCCTCGGTGGAAATATAACCGAGGGGGGTAGGGGGGGGCCGATGCCAATATTTTTAGGTTCTCCTACAAACCCTGGTACAGTGGCTTACTGCGCGATCCGCATTCCGATAAAAAGGCGATGTACTCGCCCCGCGCGGGCGGATTCTCCCCGCTGAGGGGCCCGCTAGGCGCAGCCCAACAGCAGAATATGGGAGCGTATTGACGGCCAGCCCTACCACATACCCTGGACGATTCCCTAGCAGGTGACCATATGGACCCACCCGCTGACTCGGGGTCTGCACCTCTGCGCAGTATGGGCTGAAGCCCGGCTCTACCAAGGGCGCATTGAATGCGGACAGCTGCTGTAGGTGGACTGGCTTTTAAGCAAGCCTTTATCGCAGTATCGGCCGTTTTGCGGGAACTGCTCACTTGTTTGCATGCCCACGGTGGGGAGAGCGCGCCTTTGTGAATGTGCTCTACGATGATAGAGCTACCTCTTGGCGTGCATCCGTACAAATAGAACGCATATACGTGCGATATAAAAATTCGTGCACTTGTGACATTGGGTTATCAAATTCATTACTAACCCTGAACAATGACACGCACACGTATGGCATTTACAACGAGAGCCCAACAAACACCACTTAGGGCTCCCCCACGCATGATGTCGTGTTCGCGTATGACACATGGAAGGGCGCGGCCGGAAACAAAGGTGAGGGCTCATAAAGGGCCAATGTACAATTGATGCTTGACAAGGGGGGCAAGACTTTTGTGGGCAGCTGTACAATACTCGTATTGGTAATATGACGATATCTAACCTCGGTACGTCATTGTTGTAAATTTTACGAGTGCAGTGCGAGTTGTCCGGCTTTTGATGCAGGTAGATTTTTCGTGTCATTGGATCCCCGTAATTCGTGTAATTTGCTGCTGCCAGGCTTGCTGTCGCGGCCGCGCGCGGGCGCGAAAAAGTAATGGATCCGCGAGCACACGGGTACGATTATTCGCGCACATATTCTCGCGAAGTTGTCTGATCGAGTGAACGTCATCAGTCTGTTTTGACGTCGTGATGTAAACGCTATCTATGACAATTAGATTCTGCACGTGATTCCAGAAATATGAGCAAAGTGCACGAGCGAGACGCTTAAGCAACGCGCGCGCTCGTGCGACTGGCCCTGCTTGCGCAGCCGGGCTTTCCGGTCATTCCGGTCCGGTGCGTGTAGTGCGGCTGTACCAGTACGGGTACCAGTTCCCCAGAATTAGAAAATCAACACAGCAAGCCGCCTAAAAGCGGCCCGCATCCCGCATAAGGCGGGATGGATGAGTGATGCGCACACGGTTCAGAGTCCGGGCCACGCGAGCACGTGTGTGCCAGTACCACTAAAATTGCTATATACGCTGGCCGTGTGCGCGAGTGCGAGGCCGTACAGAGGGTAATATAAGGATTTACGCGCACGACGGCAGATCAGCATTCCCGCCTCCCAACCGGCATCTGCAACCGCACGAAGCCCATCTGCTTCGGGCTTTTCGCGATGCCGCTAGACAGGTGCTACACGAATGCGATGGCCGCGTTAGCAGGCTGTCCTAATAAGACAGCGACCGTCTCTGAGGCCCGAGACGACTCTGCCTGTCAGGCGCAGAAGGCCGGCAGCCAAGCACTGATCTGCCCGCCCAGCCGGCCGCCCCTCTCCGCCGGCTTCGCGCCGCGCGGCTGTCACCTCTGCTGCCGCCCGCGACGCCGCAGGATGAAAATAATATGCGCTGGGGCGCCAAAGACCGGCACTACTTCCCTGGCAGCCGCGCTGCGCTTCCTGGGGCTCACGGTGTACGACTCACCCGAACAGGTACGGCTCCCCCAAGCTAGCTTGCTTGGCACTGCCCTCTATGGAGATACGCCAGCGCCGATCCGCCCTCGGCAGATGTCAGCGATATCAGACATTGCTCACCCAACAGTACAGTCTGTAAATTTCGATAAAGTACCGTACCCGTAGTCGCTAGCTTCCATGACTCCCACAACTGTGCTGTGGGGAGCGGCGGTGCCGTAATGGCCCCGTATTTTGCAATATATATATGCCTTTTTCAAAATTGCTTCATTAAGCTGATATTGAAACCGAAGACTCGAGCATCACGACAATAACGGCTAAATATGGCTTTTTACACAACCGGATACAAAGTATTTCGCAGTACACTCGTCCGAATGTGGATATTGTAATCGAACATCGTCGCTCTCGTTCATAATCGCCGATGATATTAGCTCCGGAAACGCCGCGAACACCAGCGCCTCACCGCCGCTCCTCCGCCTACTTGGCGCATGACAGATGGCGTTTCAGCTAGAGGACTGGGACGACATCCTGCGCAAGGGCGGAGAACCCGACTGGCGCGCCATGTTCAACGACGTGGATGCCATCTGCGACGGGCCTGCGTTCTACTTTTGGTGCGACCCCCCCCCCCCCCCCCCCCCCCGCGTCCATTTTCCCCGACTCTGCCAATGCCCTACCGCACGCACGAGTCGCCAGCTGAGTAGGTTGCCTGCCTTCGGTGTCGACCAGGGAGCAGATGCTGGACGCGTTTCCGGACGCAGTGGTGCGCTTCCCCGCTATCCTCACATACACTACGGTTGCAGGAACATGTGCACTAAACGGCAGGATTGGGTAGCGCCCTGCAGGACAGCGCCAAAGCGGAATAGTGTACCCTGGCAATGTCACTTGTATGTTGAGTATATTAAAATGCAATACATATACAACAGCCCCCTGGAGGCACCAAACTGACACAGCCACGTTGTCCACCCGCAGGTGATACTGCTGACCAGGGACGAGGACAAGTGGGCAGAGAGCTACCGCCTGCAAAAGGTGCACAGCTGCGGCATGATGCGATGTACCCGCACAGGGCGGCGGGTGCGCTATATAATCTGGACAGGTGTTCTGAATAGTGGCTGTCCCTGGCCCTGCGGAACCACCGCAGGAAGTGGAGAACCAGTTCCGATGGCTGTCCCGGCTGTCGCCAGAGCTGCGGCGCATCTACGCAGTCGCCGACGCCTCGGAGCGATTGTCCATGGGCTCGGAGGTCTTCTCGCCATTCATATACAAGTGAACCCCCCCCCCCTTCCCTCCTGCGCCTCCAACTATGGCTATGCCATGCAGTAGGCCGTCCATCCGACGCTCCCCTGAATGACAGTAAATTCTAGGTGAATGCGCTGCTTATCACAAAATATCACCTGGCGGGGTGATGCCATCGATTCGCAGGTGGAAGTTTCGCCTGCACAACGAGCGCGTGCGGTCCCGGATCCGCAAGGACCGACTGCTGGAGTTTGACGTGTCCCAGGGCTGGGCCCCCCTGTGCGCCTTCCTGGGCGTGCAACCCCCGGAGGACGTCCCCTTCCCGCAATGCAACACCAACGCGCAGGAGCTGCGCGACGCGCTGCACGCCGAGAGCCGCAACATCCTCAAGTCCGCGTGCCTCGACTCAGTGCTGGTCGGCACCGTGCTTGGCGCTTTGGCATACACGCTCTTCAAGCTGCGTGCCTGAAGCCTGCGTCTACGCAAGCAGCTACGGAACGTAGCATTTGGATGTCGGTGGTGCGGCCAACTTTGGCCGACCAACTCTGCTCCCGACAGATTTACATTTATTAATGTCACTGTGCGATATAGTATCTGCTAGGATAGTATGCGGGAAGGGGGGCGTGCGGGGTCGACAATGGCCTCTTGCAGTCATCCCTAATTCATCCCGTGTCTCGACATGGCGAGACAGATGCATCCTGTTCCCCAAGGTGACAAATTGCCAATCAATCTGTACATATGTGTGCGATATACAATGTAATAAACACAATGTCAAAGTTCATGCGATGTTAGCCTTTTTACTGAGATCGGCCTTGGTCTAGTAGAGTCCCACAGTGCCGGTGACGATCATTTAGCTATGCATCACCGTGTGCCGGCACATTGAATTCACAACATTTTCCTCCTACAGGCTGTTTGATTGTTACACACTATTATAACCTACACAGCAGGCACCTCGTCAGAGGCCGCTTTCTTTGCCTCAGCTATCCCTGAGCCGGTGGCTTGTAAAAGACTATTTTTGATGTTGCCATTCGGGCGGTGTATCTTGCAGGTATGTGCATGGCCTTGCAATTGGTGTGATGCTAACATGTATTTACAGATTCTTACAGTTAGTGCTCTGACTTTGGGACTTTCGTGCAGTACTGCCCGCATCTAATCACCACGGTCTAGCGGATCACCATACATCCACCCTGCCTAACAACTCAACTGGTGGTGGTGTTGCGAGACTGCGTTTGCCTTGAAAAGCTACGTCAAGGTCTCATCCTTAGCGACAGTCATGTCACACTATCTACAACACGTGAAAATACCAGGTGGAAAGGTTGCGGAAAGGGCCGCATGATGCGACTTCAACCGTATGTCAACTGGAAAGGAGAATTCATCTTCGGATGTCCGTATAGGCCATGCCCAAGAAAAGCCGAATGGCAAAGCTTCACTGTATTCAACACACATATCGTCGAATCTCGATCTTCAAATGTCGACGACAAAGCAGCGTTTACTCTTGCTTGTTCTCAGGGAGGCTGTGTTCTGCTGTGGTGGCTGGACCCTTGAAAACTGGAATTTCGCGCGCGGTAGGCAGCTCGGCCGCGACACGAGGAAGCTGCAGGGTCAGAATGCCCTTATCCATGCTGGCGGCGATATTTTCGTCGTCGACATCCTTGGGAAAGCCGGAACGTGCGGGCAAAAGAGCGGCTCCGGCGCTCGGAGTGCACCACGCGCCCCGTCGTCTCGTCGGTATCCTTTTGCTGCTCTTCGCGACGGGCTTTAATCGTGAGCATCCGGTTGTCGACGGTAATAGACACGTCCTCCTCGCCGAATCCGGGCAGGTCGGCGGTTGCCACGTACTCGTTATCCTTCTCGACCAGATCAAGCAGCATGGTCGTAGGCGCGGTCGCGCCACCCACCCGCCGCGGGACGCTCGGCGACATCATCTCCTCCATCAGCCGATTGGTGAGCTCGAACATTGGATTGCTGTGAAGGCCGAAGTCCATGGGGTCGAGCCAGGTGCTCAGGCTGGCGTCGCCTTTGCGAGCACGGGCGACAGTCGAGTCAAAAGTGCGCGAGGATGCTGGTCGAGAGAGCGGCTTGGCATTCCGGAAAGAAGAAGCGCTGATGATACGGCTCGTTGGCAGCGTCCGGGAGACGCGCTGCCCTTGGCGAGTGGACCACCGTAGGCTACCCCGCAGCGCCGCGGAGAGCGGAGCGGACATCAGCTGGACAGACATACTTCACAATATGTGCGAGAGGGTGACTCGATATGCGACGAGTTGCAACTCAAAGGAAATGTGGGCAGTACTCGAGACTGGTGAATGGTGTTATCCACCTACGCGGCTGGTTGTCCTGACGATGGTATTGTTATCCAGTTATTCACGTTGTGTCGGCAGGGCTGATCTGCTGGTTATTTATATAGCAGCCGGCAATCTACCTACCCAGTTCTCGTGATGGCGTGCTGTCGGTCGTGCTTGCACATTTCGCACACCGCGTCAGGCCATATGCCGTCAGCAGTGATGGTTGCAGGAGTTGTAATCCCTAATAGAGTGCAAATCTTGTCGGACCCAGACAGCACAGCACGTCCTCATGAATCGCGGTACCTTCTAGAGGTCTGTCTTAGTCGCTATGTATAGTGCTATATAGCGACTACACGTGTGAGTGATCATGTTAAAGCCCTGATGTAAAAAAATAACATGTGTGGGTGATTATTTAGTAGTCGCCATATGCATCGATGTTGTGACGGAATTAACAGATAATTGTAATCGCCACATCGTCGGATGTCGGGACGACCGGTACTATACCGTACGAGTACCCGAACCCGCGTTTATAAGGTTATGATTCAGCAAAATCTTGCCCGGATTTTAATGCTCACCAGCCAGTAGATTTTTCGTGCATTGGATCCACCGGTACCTGGTACACATATCTGACGTCGGCAAATCTATGGTACCGGTGCCGGTACGTTGTCGGGAGGTTCATAGTGTCATTGCATTTGGTTTGCTGTACCCGTATATAATATAACATAGATATGTATATATATTATGAGTCGCTATTAAAAAAAAAACCCTACATATAACTACCATTCGGAATTTATGAACATAATTCGGAATAATTATGAACATATAGAAATCTGTTGCTGGTACCTGATACGCGAATTAATATCTGGCTTCGACGGTATTTATGATATTGTGCTGTGCTATATCCACCCGGTACTCATTGAAATATTTCGAATGCCCTGGATCTTACCTGAGACCACCAGCAGCAGAAAGTTCTGGAATCGTCGGCTGGATGCCCTTTGCACGCTGCTTGACGGTGCAGTCGTCGCTGTCTGGACCCGACAACCCGTACACTAGTACCTTCGAAGTATATATATCCAACCCACTAGTACGGCGGCAGCAACCCTGCAGCACTACGGCTTGACAAGCATTAAGCACATCACATCCCATGGCCCGTCATTCCGCCATCGAGCACCAGTCCGTCGAGCCCTACAGCCCGACTAGAGCAATCGAAGCGGGCACATGTTGTAGCGATCGAGAGGTACGATGCTGCTGGTGCTGGCGTGCTGCACGTCGCAGAGCGACGATGAGCAGCAGCAGCATTAAACATGTGGTCACTGCGTCATACACAGTCAACGGACTGCATATGTATGGCATTGTCGCGCAGCTACTGCTGTCGAGCTCTGCTTGGGGACAGAGATGGAGACGACAAATACATATCAAGAGCCAGACCGAGAGGTTTTACAAACTAGTTAACTCATTATTACGTGCGTATATATAAATATTATTCAAGATCGACTACGACGACTCATTATGTTTAAAATAGTGCTATTGCTATAAGAGGCTGCTGATACCTAGACACTCTCCAGCCAGAGTAAAGATATGCCGTAAAGAGACGACAGGCATAGAATATGTAATTTATACAATTATTAATTAATCTCGCCGTTGCTTGGGATAGCTTTAGCTAGAGCCGGCTTCACGTTGCGATCTATATAGTCTGTAGCGAGTTGCGCCTCGGATTTCTCACACCAAGAAGTCGCGTCTTTGAAACTGGGGAGCTGCTCCAATGTATCGGATTATCGACATAGCGACTATTTTTTAATAGCTGCCTATAATAAAGGGATGTGCATACAGGTCAAGGGCAAAAGTAGAAGCTATGATGGTACTCGGCGGATCAGATCGCACGCTCGAATGGTACAACAGTCGCCACCATTTGCGGCAGCGTATAGCTATATTACTCCAGGTATTGGTAACCGCAAAGTGAATCGAGAAAGCTGGCCAATAGTTGCGAGTCGGTTCAAGCTTGTTCTGTATGTCTCGAGCTATAGGTTGCTATCGGCCGTTTCTAAGTCAGACGCGAATGAATCTGAATAGGCAGCCTGAATTGCCACAACAATGAATCGCTGAGAAAACCGATGAGCGGGCCCCGCCAGCGCTGGATTAAAGGCTCAAAGTCACCCTCGACGCCTTCAGGTGGCCCGACCGGCTCGGGCTAGATCATACCGCTAGTGACTAAAGGATCAGCCCCGGACGGAGTACGCAGCTTGGCCTTGTATATGGGCGGCTATTCTCGCAAATGAGTACAAGAAAATGCGTGTCGTCTTAACATATCACGGCGTGGCCGCGCAGCTGGAATGGCACGTTTTCGTCAGATAGCCCATTTACGTGATAGCGGGTGTATGTCTCAGTGCATTCCAATTTCCGCACCACCCGAACGATGCTCGCAGTAATAGATTACTCTCCGTTGAATACAGCGTCGACTGGGGCGTCGTCAATAAATGGACTATAGAAATATAGCAGCACACATTTATCATACATAGATAGATTATAGGTGCGTGACTCATGTGTATGTTCTGTTCACCGCTCAGCGGCACTCAGCACACGTGCCATATTGGTGTAGCGGAAGTAAATGCAGTATCGGCTTTCAAAAATCAGAACATTCATCGACATTTCGCCACTCCGGGACCTGCTCTGACACCATCACACTGATATCATAATCTCATGCAAATCTGACTTATATTCATTGTAACGCGC
This sequence comes from Tetraselmis striata, assembly GCA_006384855.1. Lineage (NCBI taxonomy): Eukaryota > Viridiplantae > Chlorophyta > Chlorodendrophyceae > Chlorodendrales > Chlorodendraceae > Tetraselmis > Tetraselmis striata. The sequence continues at coordinate 79,561 of VCJN01000233.1, read as the reverse complement.
TATCACTGAGACTATCAGGTGTGCTGATGCACTATCATTAACCATCCATCAGTAATGATAGTCGTATATCATATGGATTTAACTGGGCGCGGTTGGCAGTGCTACACGACTCTTGCGAGTATACCATATCAGCAGTTTTTTATTTTATATCTTTATCCACCATTATATAACAAATATGACTCACATGTACATAGATAAATCTCTTATTATTTTTATTGAACCAGGAAGCCGATACATGGCATTTATTATCTTATATATTATTACATATATATTGGGCAGCGGAGAGCAGCATTAATTTACACATTAATTGCCGCGTATGATATGCATATGAGGTAATAATTTTTTTTCTATAATAAGTTCATTACATTCCTGCATCATGGTAGCACCAACTAGGAACCTCGCATCAAGGACACCCTTTCCGTGCTTGCTACTGTTCTTCGTCATTCATATCAGAGAAGAGTTTATAGCTTATACATGCAGTCGTGTATGTAGTGAGACTCATGTGACTCCATTTTCATTTTGGCAGTCGAATAATTTCTGCCAGAAACGCGATCATAAACACACAGGGCTCCCCCCCCCCCCCCCCCCCTTTGTCCCGCTATGTGCTGTCAACCCCACTGTCAACACCATGCCTTACACCAGGCTGACCAGGGTACGCGCCAGCACTACCCCAAGGACAATAAAGACGCGGACTGTGTCAGTGTGCCCCCCCCCCCCCCCCCCCCCCCCCCTTTCGCCCCCTCTACTCCCATCTTGGCATTCCCAAGCTCCCCATCCTTGCTGATCTCTCATTATAAATTATCTCATGGGCCCTTGCAAGACTCGTTTGTGTGAAACAGCGGGAGACTAATGTGACTCTGTAGGCATTGAGGACGAGCTAGCACTCCACGAACTCACCGGGCGCCCCGCCCCTCCTACCTTCTCCTCCTATTTGCTGCCAACCCTGGTGTCAGCACCATGCTCCAGTACCAGCACCGGGCCATTGTGCGTGCCACCAAGTATTTCCTGGTCAAATCCGCGGACAATGTCCATCTACAGGCCCCCTCCCCCCCCCCCCCCCCCCATCCCCTCCGTGCCCCTTATCCCGACTGTTCCCAGCTCTAGCTGCCATGCTTGCAGGCCTCAGGGACGAGCGCATGGCTTGTGCACGACCCGTGTGCTAGTGTGTGTGTGTGTGTGTGTGTGTGTGTGTGTGTGTGTGTGTGTGTTGGGGTGGGGGGTTGGGGGGGGGGGGGGGGGGGGGGGGATGACTGATGCACCGATGCGATAATCGAGAGAGCCGTCAACAGCTACAACACGCAAGGCCCCGTCACTTTCCCTTCCCGTCCCCCTAATGCTGTGACCCCCGTTGTCAAGCCACATCATGCCTTAGGCCGGGCTACGGTCTGCGCCGCGCGGAGCAACAGTCGTGGTGCGGCGTCCAGAGTTACGCAGCCTCCCCCTCCCCCCCCCCTCCCCACCACCCCACCCCCCTCTCCCACATACCTGCCCCTGGCTCCGACACATGCTCTTGCTGCCCTTCTACAATTGAGAAGCCAGGCTCCATGCGCATGGGAGTGCGGAGCACGGATGTGTTACAGAGCCGGCGATAGTGTTAAAACGATCGGGGCATCCTGCCCCTTCCTGCGGGCTGCCAGATTTTGACAAGTACAATGTTGTCTCGCTAGTTGACATGCCCCCTACCTGGGGCAACTCATGCCCCCCCCCCCCCCCCCCCTAGGGGGGCGGCCTCGGCGGTCGCGGTGCGGGTCTAGCGCCAAGGATGGCGTCCCTCTTCAGCGGGCTCACCCAACCAGGCAGCCAGCAACCGAAACGACGATCCGTGGACTGTCTGCTGCGAACCTTGTCCCGCCTGGGCGTACCGGGGCGTGTTGCTCAGACGCGGATGATGTCGACGCGCACGCTGTCCGCCATCGCGCCGCCCTCCTTGGGCGCGTGCACGTGCAGGTGCGCAAAGCTGCCGCCGCCGGCGCCCTTGGCGAGCCGGCCTGGGTTGACGACCACCGCGGCGGCCTGGCCGCCCGCCGGGCGTACCGCCTTGGCGCACGGGCCCAGGTCCGACGGCGCCAGCAGGATGTCCAGCCGGCTGGGCATGGCCAAATGCTCGCTGGCCAGGGAGGCGTCCAGGTTCACGCCCGGCGCGGGCGGGTAGAGCGGGTAAAAGCTGCAGAACAGCCGCCCGGGGCGGAGGGGGGGGGAGGAGGGGGAGGGGGGAGGGGGAGGGGGGTCAGTGCTTGAATGACTACAGCAGCAAGCGAATATTGGAGTCGCAGGAATGATATTCTTTTCCAAAAAAACAGTAAATAAACATGTTCTAAGGGAAAACAATACTCTCTACAAGATCACGAGTACCAGAACATGTTTAAATAATCATGTCGTCGCGTGTTCTATGTCGCACAAGACGTCGATGCTTTCTACTGATAATAGTTGATTGGTGAATATGAAATCGATCCAATATTACAATAATAATATCGGCGCGTGTAACATATGTATGTTGAAAAGGCAATCTCGCAGCAATCCGAGGGACAACGTCGAGGGGCCGACTGAAGTCAAGGGCCACGGTCAGTCGGGGTAGAGTCCCTATCGTTCGTGGTCGTCGACACATGCCTGCCCCGCCTCTCGGCCTGCGGCCTGCCTGGTTCGGGCGGCCTGCACGAACCTGCCCTGGTCGAGCGCATAGGAGGCCAGCTGGGCGACGCGGTCCTGGGCACCCTTGCGGATGTCGGCGGCGCTGAGGTGGCGCAGAACGTCGGTGGTGCAGGCGCCGTACGCGACGCCGCCCGCCGTCCAGCTTGCGGGATTAGGCAGGCACGACACCGCGCCCGGCGGGTCAAAGGCGCCGGACTGCGGGATGGCGGCGCGGAAGGGCGGGGAAGGACTCAGGTTCTGGTGCATTTAGGCGGTGATGAGGGACGAGACAAGTAGGTGCGAAAAATGCAATCGGCGAAAGGGGGAAGGGGGGGGAGGGCTGCACACCGACAAGGGCGGCTGCGGGAACACCGGGTGGTGGTGCACGTCGCGCTGCGCCGGCACCAACACCACGCGCGTCGAGCAATCGCGCCGCTGCAGGAAGGTCTCCACGTGGTCACGCACCTGGGCGATCGCAGGGTGAGGCATCCGCTTAGCGCGCAGCTGGACGGCCGTGCGAACTACTAATCAACCCGCCGAGAGCGCTTGCAATTGAAACAAATTGGCTCACGCACTGCCACTCGTCCCGTCGCGGTGAGCTTGTCCCAAGGGGACAGGGAAGGAAAGGAAAGGGGGGGGGGGGGGGGGGGGGGGGGGGGACCTGTGCGGCGTAGAGGTCGTCGAAGGTGATGTCGAGCTGGCCAGAGGCGACGGCGGGGTGCTCCACGTCCACGAAGGGGCCATCAGCAGCAGCAGCCCGGGCGCCTCGCGCGTGCAGTACTCCAGCAGCTCCTGCATGAGGGGGTCGACACCGAGGAGTTCAGCCCCTGCCGTCGTCAACAATCTCACCCTCCCTGCTTCGTTTCTCGTCGGGGTGCAAACAGTCGTCGCACCTGCAGCGGCTCGTACGCGAGGTTCTCGGAGGTGCTGAACGGCCCGCAGGCGGCGACGACGCTGTGCGGGGAAACCTGGGCGAGGCGACAGCCCGAGCGGTCGTCAGTGTCGGCAGCCCGGCCCGTCTCACAGAATCGAAGAGGACAACGGCGACAGCGCGCGCGGCGGGGGCTGGGGGGGGGGGGGGGGGGGGGGGGGTTCCCACCTGCCGTGGCTCGGTCGGCGTCGCGGCGGCGGGCACGGCGCTGACGATGCTGGTGGCGGTGAGGCATCGGCCCGTGGGGTTGGTGCCCTCCACCAGCACCACCTGCCCCGGGAACAGGCTATACGAGGGCACCTGCAGCCGCCGGCAGGCGCGAAAAACCCCCGCGCAGCGTCAGCGGCACAGCGGCAACCCCCAGTCGAGCGAGACGACAGCCGCCGCGCAAGCAGGATCCCCCGCCGACTCGATTTAATCAAACATAAGATCTTTCGCTGCCCCGCCGCCAACCTTGGAGAGGTCGAGCTTGACACTGGCGCCGCCCGAGTGCTGCATGCTGCCCTCGAGCATGGCCGACTGCTCGTTGAGCTTGCCGTCCGAGTCGCACGTGATGCGGCCAGCCACATACACCGGCTCCTGCGTGCCGGCAGCGCAAAGCGGCATGGGGGCTCTGCTGCATGCGATGAGGAAGGTGGAGGGGGGGGGCCAAGGGAGGCAAACGGAGAGCCGAGAGAAGGGATGTGGGTATATCAAGGAAAGGGTCACATCTGCACCTGGGAGGGCGCCGACACCGGGAACGTCGCCGATGGGCCGCCGGCCGCCTCCACTGCGGCCATGAACCCGAGAATGCGCGACTCCACAAACATCGCCTGCGGCACACACAGCCCACGCCAATCCGTCAACCTCCCCTCCTTCCCTCCTTGTGAGCATCCCAACAGTTACTTGCCTGCGCCACAGCTGCGCAGACCTCTGCGGTAGCATGTGGCCAGGCTGGCAGGTTTGAGCCCTCACGAGGGCGGCCCGAGCCGAAGTTCCCCCCCCCCCCCCCTCCCCCCCCTTTTCTTCCCCTCGCCCTTCCCCCTCCGCCCCCACCTTGCTCTTGAGCGTGTCGCCAATGTAGCGCGCGTCTTCTGATAGCCCCTCGCCGATGGGTTCTACCTTGAGCGCCCCCGCCTGACAGCACAGGGGGAAATCAGCGGTGGACAAAAACAGGGAGAGAGAGAGAGAGAGAGAGAGAGAGAGAGATGGGAAAAGGGGAAGGCGGGGTTGATGGACTGAAAGGGCGGGGAGCTACAGGGGAGCAGCCCGACCTGGGCGCTGCCCGGCACAGCCTCCAGCTCGGGGTTCAGCTGCGCCTGCACCTTCCCGCCCTGCGAGGCATGCCAGCCAACTATCATCAACATGACAGCGCATGGCTATCCGCCGCTTCAGCGGGCCTACATTATTGTGGCCTGGGGGGAGGAGGGGGGGGCGGGGGGGTTTGTGTGTGTGTGTGTGTGTGTGTGTGTGTGCAGAAGATAATGCCGCTTGCACAGCTTGGAGGGGGTCGGGGTGAGGAGAGGGGAGGGGGGGGGGGGGGGGGATGGTGTGTGTGCAGAAGATAGTGCCGCATGGCACAGATTGGAGGGGGGGGGGGGTGAGAAGAGGGGAGGGGGGGGGGGGGTATACGAGCGCCCACCTGCGTGCGGGCGCGGAAGGCGCTGGCAGGGGTGGCGGTGAGGAGAGCCGCCGCGCCGCCGGGCGTCTTGGAAGCGGACAGGGGGGAGGGGCCGCCGCCGCTGGCGGGCGCCGGGGTCTTGAAGCTGCCCGCGTCGATGGAGCTCTTGCGCTTGCTCGGGCGGCCGGGAGTCTTGGTGGGCGTGATCACTGCCGCGAGGCTGCGCGGGTCAAGAGGAACATCGACTCAGGGGGGTGTGTAGGCAAACACCCCTGATGCATATGCGTCGTGGCAGACACTGTCGGCCATACCTGAGGCACCATAATACTGCCCTACCTACGCGCCTTTGACAAGAGACTAACAGACTAACCCCCCCCCCCCCCCCCCCCCCCCCCCCCCCCCGTCGCTCCTTCCCCCTTTCTTTCACCCTGAACGGGGAGTTGCCGTCGTTCTGTTGGTGATGAAAGATGATTGAACAGGTTGCCTACCGACTGCTTGGGCAAGGGCGTACCTCTCCATGTTTGTCTTGAAGGCGGCCTCCGCGTTCTCCTTACCCGGCAGCCGCTGGTGCTTGCGCAGATGCGTCTTGAAGGCCGCCACCAGGTCCTTCGTCACCGTGTCGGCCACCTTGGCCCTGCCAACAACAGGCGCCATCGGGACCGCGCGCTCAGCACCGACGCGACAAGCGTCGACGGTGAGGCCTCGGGCGCGGGCTGGCCCCGGGGGAGGAGGGGAGAGAGGGGGGCCGGCCTCTGCCTCTGCCTCTGCCTCTGTCTCTGCCGACCAATGGGATAGCGGCACCACGGCCCGCTGCCCTCAGCGAGGGTACCCCTGAAACCCGTTAACCCAGCCCGGCGCGGGCTCACCTGGAGAACATGAACGCCTCATATTCGTCGCTGACCTCCGAGGGGTCCAGATATCCGGCGGCGAGCGCAGCGCTGGCGACGTCACCGGCGAGCGAGGGCTCCGCAAACTTGAAGTGATTAAGCTTGAAGGCCGGCAGCAGCGCGGCGCCGTCCATCGTAACTCCGCCGGGAGGGGGGAGTTCTCAGGGTGAGCGCCGGTCAGGCTGGGGGCTGGGATATCCGAAGCTGCGCGCGCGACGGTGCGGTCCGGGGGGTGGCGCTTTTGCGGGTGCGTCGTGGGATGGAGAGGCGGGTCTGCGACGAGAGGAGGAACTGCTGGACGGCGAGGGGCGGGAGCACCGGACCGGCCGCGGGCGGTTGCATTTCACGACGACGACGTTCCATTTGAATTTGAAATAACCCAGGCTATTGGTGCTGATACTGATATTATACTTTTTGGTTAATACAGGGAGAGCGTCGATACTGGTATTCCACGCGCTATAATACTGAATTGTATGTAGCGACTGGTTGCTGTAAAAGCGAACATTCTTTCGTGTTATTGTCGCTATTCGTTTCGCGTATTTTATAGACCACTATAACCGGTATTCGGAAAGGTTTGTAAACGTACCTACTGTATTGCCTGGATCTGCGAGTCCTTACGAGTACTGCTAGACATACGGGTACCGATTAACCATGATTATATTATCTACAGCGACAGTATTACCAGGAGTAATACGGCGGATAATACGGTTGCTGCTACGGGTACCCTGTCTACCTACGGTCGTAGCGACTACCATTACTCGAATATGATTATATTGTTACATGAGCTAGCTGCAAAAGGCGATCAAGAAACCACCCGAATATGATTATATGGACCAGACGGATGATGTTTCCCACATAGCCGCACGAACCATAGACTACCAATAACCCCACAGGAGCGACAATTAGATATGTCCTGTCGCAGCGAGACGCGACAACCCTCTCCAGGCAATACTACTATCGTATCCGACGCAGCTGGATCCCAGCACGCCTTAAGGGGCGTGTACCAGCAACGCCAGTCCAGCCACACGCCTTTCCGCACTATTGGCGAGGCCGCGCCACCACCCGGCAAGGGCAGCAAACTGTTGTTCCGAAGTGATACTTGTTACGAGCCGGCGGCGCCGGAGTGGTCCTGTCGTCTGCCCACACTTTACAAACTATGATGATAAGCCCTTCGCGGCAGTCGAGCACTATGAAAGACAGCAAGATGAAAGTGATGCAGTCGTATCGTCGTCGCTCATAAGATTTAAGCAGGCAGAGTGGCGGTGGCGCGCTCGTCGTGTGCGAGTCCTGGTGTGGAAAGCTAGGCGCATATAATGGACAGCCTTGAAGAGTCGGAGTTCACTGGCCTGGAGTTGGAGCACGGGACGGCGGCCAATGGCGGCGCACTCGGGGAGGCGATGCGCGGCGACAAAACGCGAAATCGGCATGCCGTCGCGTGCTGCGCGCCGCTGTCCTGGGTTTGGCGGTGGCGGCGCTGCTGGCGGCCGCCTTCGGGGCGGGCTATCTGGTAGGGAGACGCACCCCGACCGCCGGCGGCACAGCGGTGGCCGGCGACCCGAAGGTGGGCACCTCCTCGTCACTCGTCGCCGAAACCCGCCCCCTCAACACCCCACCCCCCAATTAACACCATCAGCCCACCCCATCAGAGAAGAAATGCATCCATAGATGTACGAGTACAAAAACAGAGCACGTGGGACAGTTGCGCCAGGGCGGCATAGGTCTGGATATGGCATTTGCGCATAGGTTTGACATTATGCCTTCGACAAGCCATCCCTGTGCCAGGACAGGTGCACATGTAGCGCATCAGGTACATCCCTGTTGGGTACGCAGGTGCATGGGGTAAATGGCTGCACATACAAGGCATATCAGCGGGAAAACATATGGTGTGGAGCTGGATTACTTCATGACGAAATACACGATGTCATGATGACATGTCGTGAAGAATCCGCGCCCCGCCAGGGCAGCTCGCGAGATGCTCGGTTTGCCCGGGCAGGAACCGGGGGCAAGGATTGTCGCAAACCGTACAGCCTCTCATAGTGACCGACACACATCGCGATATGTGTACAGATAGGAAGCACTTCCGCTTATACCCCATACCCGCCTGCAGAGGCCAGGTAAATAGAAATGTTGCATGGGCCGCACAATCCCACAGTATTCAGGAGGGGAGCGGACAGAGGCCATATCTACCGGAACCCACCCCCCCCCCCCCCCCCCCCCCGGGCAAGTGATGACACCCAGCCGAGGATTTAACTGTGCAAGCACTGTGCAGCAGCTGCCATGAAACGAGGCATCATATTATGGCGACCCGCCTACCCATACGCGATGCCGTGAAGTGTGGTTGTCCCGCCCGGTGCCCACCGCCACTTGCAAAGAGGCTCTCCCCCGCGGATAATGACACCCAGCCGATGAGGCATCACCAGTAGCCGCCCAAATCCCATGAGGCACACCATAACGACAGCGTACGTAGTAAGTACTAGCCACCCATCCACGTTAATTGCCGTCTGGCGGACTGCTCCTCCGGCCCAATGCGCACCACCTGGGATGGCAAATGCACAGCACCTTCGCAGCCTGGTTCGATGATACGATGTCCTGCCTGCCGGGTGGGGTCCCTCTGCCGTTTTAAAAAAAGACTGTTTGGGCGTCTGTGGTCTCGAACTGCAAACAGCCACCCCGCCGCTCTCGGCCAGGCACTGCGGGCCCATCTCGATTCTTCTAACCAATTTATTGTCTTGTGCCCCATGCGTTCTGCCAGGCGAGCAGCTGCGATTGCACTGCAGCTTCAAGCGGAATGACCGACGTCCGGCAGCAGTCTCCTCGCAGCATACGACCAGGAGAGCAGTCGCCGCAACCGCGAGACCAAACGCTACCGTGCCAGCCACCCGCGCCGCTGGTGGAGCAATGCCTCGGCCGCGTCCCCCCGCCCCCAGCAGCCCCGTGCCGACCTTGTCACCAGCAGCCGCCAGCGCCTCCCACAATACGCCTGTCACCGCCGTCTCCCCCTCCGCCTCCGCCAGCGCCACCGCCGGCGACGCCGACAACAAACGCGACCGCACGACAGGCGATCCAGAGGACGCTGGAGCAGATGCTGATGGTCCTGGGCGCAGATTTTTCCGAGATGAACCGCGGCACGCGGCCCAGTTTCGTGCGTGGAGAAGTGTACAAGGCCTTCACGCGCGAGGCCACCCTTGACTCGGGGGACAACGTCACGTGGACGGCGCCGCAGGTCGTGGCGGCCATACTGGGCGGGATCAACGAGCGGCTCCTCTATGGGCCTTTCTACTGGCATGGAGACTCCGGGGACGTCCTCTGGGCTGAGGTGAACTCGCGCGAGTGGTCCATCGACCCGGCGGCCGGGGTCGCGGTCCTGTGGTCCGATGGCCGCCGAGACTTGGACGACTCCCCCTGGACCGTCGCCACGGTGGCGCACCTCGTCCAGGTCCCGGGCGCCGGCTGGCGGGTCTCGCATCTGCTCCGGTGCTCCGACTTCCGGTCATCTCGGGCTTGGGGCCGCTTCCGTCGGGTCACGGCGTACCACAACCTGATCGCCCGCCCACCTGGGGCCATGGTGACGCCGAACGCGGGGTCGCCTAGCTTCTCGCGCGAGTACCTGTTGCAGGACCGTCTGGGGCCAGGGTTCACCTTCCGGGATGGCGATGGGAGGGTCTTCCAGAAGGACGACTTCATTGCCGAGGGCGTCGACCCCTTAGCTTCGCCAGGCACCGACACCGCTTCCGCTGAGAGGGAGGTGCACTTCGCTATGGGACCCGGCGGTGAGGTGGTTGCGTGGCGGAATGGCGGCGGCGCCGCCGTGTACGCCTTTGACGACATCGGGGTGCGGATATCCCGTGTGGATGTGGTTGGCCTCCCGGTTGACTGGCCAGAGGGAGGCGGTAAGCGCTAGACGAGGCCGTTGCCAATACGTCAGCCGCACCTTCCCCAAGCAAAGTAAAACATGCCGCGCACTGGTTGCTTCTTGCATTGATGTAGATGAGCATGTACTGGGACGAATACTCTGTGAAGGCGGGTATGTAGTCGCTATGCGATATACCCTGGAAATACGCGCCGCAGCCGCCAGCACTGAGCTTCTCATGCTCTCTTGTAAAATATGATTCATTCATGAGCCCCCCCCCCCCCCCCCCCCTCCTCCTGTGCTTTGTGTGCGTCCATGTGGAGAGAGCCGCAGACCAGATGCCCCTGTTAAGACCAGGCAAAATGTAATGCCGGAAACTGTCAAGCAAGGCCCTCGTCACTCGCTGTGACTATTTGGGCCCATAAAAGAGGGGTGGGGGGTTTAACAGTAGCATGAAGTCCTGTTGCAGCCGCCGGCACAGCGGCCATCTGCGATGCTGCTGTTGCCATCACGATCCTGCTGATGGAATCGAGCATGTCCCTAGGTATGCGGAACATAGGGAAACTGTAATCAAGCACCCTTCCCCCCCCCCCCCCCCTCTCCCCCTTCCGCGCCTACCTACATGTACTGAACATAACCACTTGGCCGACAGCGGCCCCAACCCTCAGCACTTTAATTAGCAGACCCTATGCCGGTTGGTCAGGGGCGGGCCCTTTCCTGATGCTGGGTAGACAGCTTGTCAAGACAAAAAGAGCTCGGTCCAGCTGTAACAAATTACATATGAAAAGGAGACGGGTCCCACGACCGGAAGAAGTCAATACACCGGCTTCTTCTTGTTCACCGCTGCATGCGATAAGGGCATGAGCGGGAACGTCCAGGATAGCGACACAGAACAGGCTATGCGGTGGATGCCGAGGCGAGGGAGGGGCAGCGATGTGATCATTATATTGTTGAATCATTCTTCGTTACAAAACGCGGGGCGCTGCGGGGCGGGGGGGCAGAGGCGCCGCGTCTCCGCAGCTGCACGCCTAGCCTGGCTCAAGCCACGCTGGGGGGAGACACGGCCATCGGGGGCAGCGGCATGCCGGAGCCGCTGCCAGCCGACATCTGGAAGCCGGCGGCGGCGTGGCGCGCGGGCACCTCCTCCGCGCCGGCGGTGCGGCTCGGCGAGGCGGCGGCGCCGGCGGGCGCGGGTTTCCGCACCACGCGGCGCACCACGCGGCGGCGCCTCTGGTGGAGCGGCGTCACCTGCGTGGGCAGGCCCTGCCACATGAGGCGCGTGCCGTTGCCGACCGCCTGGCTGGCGGTGCGCAGCGCGCTGCTCACGGCGAGGTAGCTCCACAGCATGGTGGAGTGGTCGAACAGGTAGCGGTCCACGCCGCCCATCATCTGGTAGCGCACGTTGGCGCTGATGCCCATGAAGGCGCCCAGGCCCATGCTGGCGCGCGCCACGTCCGGCACGGGCACCGTGGGCGAAAAGGACTTGTCCTGGGTGCGACGCAGCGCGGTGATGCCGTGCCCCAGGCCCGCCTGCGCGGCGCCCGCCACGACGCCGATGGCGCTCAGCTCCGCGGCCTTGGCGAAGAAGCCGGCGGCGCGGGTGCCGTTGGTATACGCGCGCAGCGGGCCGCTCTTGTCAAACACGTTGTTGGGCAGGCCGCTCAGCGTGCTCTGCCACGGCAGCTTGTTGGCGGCGCCGTAGCTGCGGTTGGGCGCGACCGTCCACACGAGCGCGGCGTTGGCGGCGCACAGCGTGAGCGTGTTGGCGGCCACGTAGTCCAGCTCCTTCACGAAATTGTCGCCGCGCTGCCGCCACTCCACGAAGACGCTGCCGCCGCAGGTGATGACCTGCTCGATGAGCAGCTTCTGCGCAAAGGCCGGGTCCGCCATCAGCCGGCCGATGAACTCGCGCGACAGGCCGGGCGACATGGTGCGGCTCACGCTGCGCGCCATGCTCGGCCGCACGTCCATGCTCAGGAAGCGCACCTGCAGAAACCCACGGAGCGCGTCAGATCCCCGGCCGCATCGCAAAGCTGACAGAACAAAAGGGGGATGGCGGGGGGGGGGGGCTGGTGCCGCTAAACCACAACCTCTAAATCAAAATCCAACACAAGTGTCGTGACGCGAAAGGGCTATGCAAACACGATGTACCAAGCAGATGCGCAGGTTGCGCGCCCCCCCGCCCCCTTTAGCCCCTTCCCCGGAGCCACGCTTTGCCCACTGAATGCCCGTTCTGGCCGGTTCCCGGCCCCTCCCATGCTCCTCCAGGGCTCTCACGGTGAACGCCGCACAATTATATGTCCATGTTGGGCAACCCAAAGATAGATCATGGTGGCGGTGGTGGCGGATGATTGGTCTCGGAAGGGGGATGGGGAGGAAGTGTTTTTTTTTTTGGTTTTGGTGGTGGGAAGGGGGGGGGGGGGGGGGGGGGGTTCTTATCCCCCCATAGAAATCGTTCTTGCTATACATGCATGTGCGCATTGGGTGCTGGCGCAGTGAGTGTGACAAGACACGGTCTGCAGGACCAGCCTGTCCATTCACCGTGCAAGGCGAAAAAGTGCATGTCACCCAAACCACCTTGTCGATTTTCTGGGACGGGCAGACAGGCGGGCCAGGGCGCACCAACTGCGCGGACGAAAACAGGCCCATCGAGACGGCCTGGCGCAGTACGAGCGGCAGGTCGGTGACGGCGCGGAACCACTCCGACAGCACCGCGTTGAGGGTGACCTGGTCGTATAGCTCGGGCAGCACGGTGCGGAAAAATCCGTCGCCGCCCTCGCCGTCGCCGTCCTCGCCGTCGTCAAAGTAGTCGTCGTCGTCGCCGTCGTCGCCGTCGCCGCCGCCGCCGTTGAAAATCTTGCCGCCGTTGTTGCCGCCGCCGCCGGCGTCGTCCAGCTTGGGCGCGCTCTGCGTCACCTTCTGGCTCATGTCCAGCTTGCTGCGCTCGAGCGTCGCACCGCCGCTGAAGCTGCCGAGGCCCTTCGCCATACCCGACGTCGGCAACCGCATCGCGGCGTCGAAACCGCCGAGCCGGCGAGTGCCCTCGTCCGCCGCTTCCTCGCCCGGGTTCGTCACGCCCGCGCGAACCGCTAGCCGGCCGAGCGCCGGGGGCGGGACGCGCCGGCGCAGCGGGCCGCCCGCCGAGACGACGCTGTGCTGCGTGTGTGAGGAACTAAAGGGCCGCGGTGAGGCGCGGAGGGGCGCCGACGGCCGCCGCGTCGCGACGCCAAGCTGCATGCGTGACGCCATGCCTGCGCGCCGGAGAGAGTGGAGAAGAAAAAATGCGCAAAGGTTATTTCTTGGAAAGGTTGATAGGAAAAAGCAATACCTTTCTTCCATGCCGTCTATCAAGCAGCAAACCCAAGGCCAGCGGCTGATTTAGTCCCGCCTTACGCAGGGACCGATGTGGACGGCGTCACCGCAGAAGGGCACACAGCATAGCCATGTTGGAGCGCAACTCTGCTCTCTTGCACCCCTATAACCCCCCCCCCCCCCCCCCCCCCTTCAAAAACCCCCACCTCTATACACTCTGCATGACATTTCCTGGGGGCTGCCACTCTCCAGTTTCTCCGCAGCCCTGCGGATGTAGAATCTAGAGGAGCAATGTAAGGCTGGAGCAGAGGCTGGGTAGCGGAGTCTTCACTGCCTGCCTGTGGCAGAGAGAGAGAAAGAGAGAGAAGACCGGGGGGGGGGGGGGGGGGGGGGGGGACTTGGGCGCCTTCGAGCGCTAGAAATCTAAGGACGCCGGAGCATTTCGCGGACACGGGCAATAGGTCGGGCGCATGCCGCGAGAGCATGGGAGAAGCGGACGCCTATCCTCAACCTCTCGCAAGAGTGGCCGGCTTAAAGGGCTATGGATACCAGTATGAGGTTGGGGGGGGGGGGGGGGGGCGGCGCGCGAGGCGACCAGTGCAGTGGTAAGTACTGCAACTGCGACCCGAGACGGAGCGCAAGCATACACCACGGGCGAAATGCCGTGCAGCCAAGATCGGCTGAGAACAGCGAAGCCAGCCCCGTCACCTCCGAGTACCCCTCGCCAAGCCGCCCTAACATTACGCTGTCGCTGGAGCAGAAGAGCAGGCGTGCCCAGCCTCCCTCGCCCCCGCCGCCATCCTCCCAGGTCGGCCAAGGCCGGGGCGCAGTACTTTATTGCCGAATATGGGCCACGCCTCACGTGAGCAATTGGAGCGCTGCGCGCACTCCGACAGCACAGGGCGGGCGAGACGCCGGCTTTCGGCGCAGGAGTCGCGCAGAGGCGACAGGCCAGCAAACCAGTACAAGGTAGCTGCATGTGATCTCGGTACTTCGAAAGAATACTGCGGGTGTGGAACATGGCGGGGAGGTGGTGCCGGCTAGCACCGAACCCATTCATCCAGAGAGAAAAAGGAGCAACACACGTCTACTCGGCTCCCGGCGGCGGTTGTGGAGTCGGGTGGGGGGCGAGCTAGGTTGGAAGGGTGGGGGGGGGGGGGGGGGTGTGCTTACTCGCTGGCTGAGTTCTTGAAAGCAGATACGGAGGGGCCGAGGTATGCCTGGCGACGCCGGGCTGCCGTGGTTGGCCTCGAAGGTGCTGCGTAGCAGCGGGCCGGAGGGTGGGGGCTGCTGAGAAAAGGGTCAGGGGAAAGCTCGCAATGCGCTCAAGATAGGTGTATGCTCGGGAGGGTGACGCCGCGCCGCTGCGCGGTGTATTTGTACAGAAAGCCGGACGAGCGTGGCAATACCGGAAGGATCCGGAACTACTTCGGATGTGTGCTGCGCTAGATGCATTACTATGCAATATACTTTTCAATATCCGCGATCGTACCGTAGACTTTCAGGGATAAATTGGACGCTGCCCTTCAGTTGGACGGGGCGCCACTCAATATACCTCACAGCATATCCGACAGATACGGTACGCATTCTCCAATACTCGGCATATTATGATAAATAAATACCTGGATATTACTCGGGATATTATACTAAACAACTAGCTGGATATTGTACGGGTTGCAGCAGTGTACCCGTAAAAACATCGCGCTGGATGAGAGTATACCTGTTCAACTCGGACCTGCTGTAGACTGTCCGGATCCGCTTCCTTCCGCGATGCGTCGGAGCGACGCGCCTGCGCTGCTGATGACGCGAGACCCTGTCGGCTTGTTTAGCCTCCGGCGCCTTGAGACAGAGAGTGGTAACAGCGAAACGCAACAGGAAGCTAGACGGTATGGATAGTAGACGAAGACTACTGGAGAAGAGGGGGGGGGGGGGGGGGGGGGGGGGGGGATATGCCAGCACGGTGGAAGGCAGGGGGAAGACGGGCGGAATGGACAGCTGAGGATATAACTCGCTCCGCCAGCATATGTTGCGCTGACGACCTTTGATGCCCGTATCCGATGACGCGACGATGCGACGATGCGATGATCCGGCAAAAATAAGCTGTCAGAGCAGTGCCACCACATTGTAGCGCGTCGGATCACATAGCGTGATAGCGACTACTGTACCCTGTATTATTTCTCGGTCCCGGCCTACCCGTACCCTTAATACAATAATCCTGATGGAGGATAGATAGCGTTTGAGATAGAGTAAAATGGCGGCGACTTCAAGTACCTCGTACTGTATTTCAAGATACATTCCCGACTCCGTGAGACAGCGCAGCAGCGTGAACCTCGAACACAAGTACGAGGTACCGCTCTTGCCGCCAGAGTATCTTTATGGCATCCGCTTCCGGGAAATGAGTCCAATAAATACCGGTAAGATATTGGCGCCGACTCGATATCCTCCGTCCGGTCTGAGAATTCCCGAAAGCTCCCGGCGCATCAGACGATGATAATCTGCGGATTTATCGCGCGCAATTCGCAGCGTACAGTGTCGAGCGACAATTCCACCAAAAACCTACTCCATCAGCATCCGGCCCACGACTGCTACGCTACATGTACTACAGTCTACAGGGTACTCGTACTCGACTGCTTGTACTTTGTGGTGAGTACATATGTGCTAGATGCAACATTCAAGAATTCCATACAGAAATCCAGAGGGGCATCCAGCTATGTACTTGTACCTGTACTTTATGGTCTTTATTACATGAGCTAGCAGCAGAAGGCTGTACCTGTACTTTATGGTGCTACTTGTATGTACTACTTGTACTCGGTACGGTACAGGTACCCCGCTTGCCGTCTCATCATCCGTGTGGGGCTTGAAATGCTCGCATGTGGTGCTCACGTCAGCGGTCTTGATACTGTTTTGTCCACTCTGTCATCACCGGCAGTACAATCAGTCAATACAGATAGTGAACCCTGACGAATCGACGTTCAAACATGCAATCAAGTCTAGTTTTGACAATAAGGGTGTGAAGGCTGCTTTACACGCAAGAGGCGCCATTTTACAATAATTATTCCTACCCGTAGTGCATCGAAGTCTTCGTGGTATTAGTACTAGTACAGTGACTATACCGATATAAATAATAAACATTGCGTCCCCCCCCCCCCCGTTCACTATATCGGTATGTTCAATATATCGGTGTTCATTATAAGCAGGCCCACCCGACCGCTATAGTAAACAATTTACTAAATCGGTACTATTGTTTATTGTAACGGTGACCCCGTTCACTGTAGCAGTCACAGCGCTCTAGGCTGGGTTGAGGCCCTCCAGGCCTTATCCTGCAGTTGTCTAGATAGGAACAGCGCTGCTCGGTGGGCGTCGCCATGGCGCGATGGCGACAGACGCGGTGGGGCAGTTGAGTGGCGGTGGGCGCAATGTGCCGCAGTGTGCCGCCGCCGCCGCCGCCGCCGAGTGGCTGTAGAGGCCTCTGCGCCCGTACTGGAACGGTACCGGCTATCGGAACACGCCAACGGCCGGGTTCGGCGTCGGCAACACTGCCGTTATGTAGAGAAGTTTACTATATCGGTATAGTTTGGGGCATTGTGTCCCCCCCCCCCCCCCCCCCCGTTCACTATAGCGGTAAGTTTATTATATTGGTAAGTTTATTATAGGGGTATACATAGGGATTTTTCCCGGTGTTAAGAATCCGTCCCCACCCCCCCCCCCGTTCACTATATCGGTATGTTCACTATATCGGTATTCATTATATCGGTATAGTCACTGTACCGTGGTACGAATACCACCATCTAGAGCCCCCTCCAGCACCCGACTTGCAGTCTTGCACCCGACACACGGTTTGGTCTGCCAGGAGTGGTACTTAACCCCCAAACCACGAATGACGGCGGTCAAACCACACCCGCACCACAAGCCAGCACCATGAGCGTCTCCGCCGCCCCACGATCCCCACCCAAGATCGCCGCGCCCGCCGGCTCCGCCCCACATGGGCGCATAGCTGTAGATAGGTAGTATCGTTTCCTCGAAGCAGGGACCCCTGCAAGAGCTCCAGAACGGCCGGCAACGTCGGCGGAAGGCCCGGCTTTATGGTCGACTTATCGAGTCGGTCGGGCCGCGCAAGTACCTCGTGCGGTGGGACGGCGGCGGGACCAGCATTGCCACCGCCGGGCACCTGAGGGTGGAGGCACGTCACGCCGTTGGCATCCAACCTGGCGCCCCCGTTGGAACCGACAAACCCGCCGCCCCACTGCCTCAACCTGTCACGCAGCTAGCTCGTGGCCAGGTGAGTTCTTCGTTGTATCATCGAAGTTCCTGCGTCTTGCGATCGCCCGGCGCGTCACGTCGCACCCGGTCAATATCAGTTCCCGTATTGCGTTGCAGCCAACCAACCCTTACCGCAACCCGGTACCGCAAGAGCAGCAAGCACCGCCTGCACCGCCCGCGCACGACGACCATAGCCAAGCCCTTAGCCAGATCCTTCTACGGGTAGGCCGCGCTTGCCCGCGAACCCACGCTTTTGCCTCGCTGCTAATCGAGGCGTCGGCTATTTTTGCAAAAATAATATTTGAAATTCGAACCTGCCGCACGCAGGCCGCCACGCCCCATCAGCAGCAACCCGACCCGCCGACCGGGCCCCACAGCGCCGAGCCGCCTTGCCCTGCCACCGGAGTTATCGAATATGTGCACAGCAACGTGGTAAGTGCTTACATGTTGCGTAGCAGAGCCCTAATAGTGGTAGTCGAGAGTGCTAAAATAACATGCCACAATCCCGCGCAGGCACATACACTTCGCAGGCGCTGCGGCGGTGCCTTACATCAGCCATCCACTGCACGCGCTTCCACAGCAAACGCCGCACCAGAGCTCTGGCGCTGCTCCCGACGACAACACGCTCTCCACCGACCTCTAGGGCGACCTGCATGGCGAGGATGACGATGCGGTGGACGACGGCCACGACCACGACCCGAATGCAGAAAGCGACAATAAAGATGACGGTCCCGAGGGCATCACCCTTCCGAAATCGAAGCCATGGACCAAGCGGGAGCGCGTCGGGGGGAGCGCCAACGCGAGCTCGCATGGCACGTCGGTACTATAGTCACTAGGCAATTCGGGTCACGCAAACTCAACGTGGACTGGATTGTGCCTTGTGGTGGAGTGTCTTTCGGACTGTAACAAGGCCGAGTTGGAGGCTACGATTGAAGGCTACGCAAGAACACGGGCCACCGGGTCTAAAGACTGGGCTATCATTAAGCCCGATGGCGATGTATAGATCTGCTTGAGCTATGGTTGAAGGTGTACCCGGGCAATCTGCATGACGACATGAAGAAACTTAACGCAGAGGCAGTCCGGGAAAGGAAGAACTGGACACCGTAACCCAAACCGAGTGGACTACTTTCTGGGGTCAAATGCTGGCATCAACACAGTATACCATGAGAAGGGGAGTGGCCTATGGAGCACGGCCTCACCTGGTATTGTAGTCCCCGCGCCCAACTTCGGCCGCTTTATGTCCTTTGCGCGGTTCCGCGACATCCGCCTGCTGGTGCCCTAGGCGAAGGCCGACCTGGTCACCTTGCACATGGATGGGTGGGCGTGGTTCCGTCAGATGGTGGCTGACTTCAACGACAAGCGTGAAGAGGTCTTGGGTGCACTACGGGACGCTACTCTAGACGAGTCCATGTCTGCCTGGAAGGCGCGGACATCAAGGAGGGGCGGGCTACCCAATCTGAGCTTCATCGCTCGCAAGCCCGAGCCATTAGGTACCATGCCCGCATACCAATCCCGACTATAATATAATGACAAGGAGCGTACATGCTCACAAAGGCGCAAGGCGCCATGTGCCCATCTCAGATGACTTGCTATTATTGTAAGTTATAGTACAATACACATGAAGGCCGGTACGGAATCTGACATCCCGCCCTACGTTCAATCTGCTATAGGAACCGCGAGTTCAAGACGGTAGCGTGTGTAACCACGGGAGTGATGCGCTACCTCGAGATCCAAGAGGGGAACGAAGGATGCTATGCGTGCCATGGAGGGCGCCAGAGGGCTGGGAGTGACTGCTGCATGCGTGTCTCGGCTGGCCTCTAACGCCACTATACCGGGGGCTACGCTCTATGGGGACAGCTTGTTTATTACCTCCGTCAGGGCTGCTGCGGCCGCTAGGAAGGTTGGCCTAAGGTCGACGACCACAACCAGAGCCGCCAGTCCGACCTAAAGCTGAGGTGGGCTACCCAGGATTGATGGTTCAGACTATGGACTACGGTTATGGGCATGTGTGCGGTGGACATGTGGAAGCTAGCGAAGTATCATGCATGTTACCGCTAACCATGCCTACTCTGACATGGGCCTCGTACCTTTTCTCAACCGCGTGTCGTCCGCACTTATTTTCAAAAATCTGCGCAGCGCTGGCGATGGTGCTTGCCTCCGCCCTTCGGCGCCGCTCCGAGGCATTGCGTGCATGATCGCCGAGCTGGACGATCCCCATGCGCCAGCAGCGCCAGCGACGGACAATGGCCACGATCTGCGCGTCTATCCCCGCCGCAACGGCAAGACCAAGCAGGCCCGCTGCCCCCTTTGCTTGGACAGGAAAGAGGAGTGCTACACGACCCGGTACTGCGCCAAGTGCAACCTCGACCTCTGTGTACCTTCCAATGATGGCGCGACCCGCGACTGTTGGGGTGCGCACCTCCAGCTCGCTCCCTCCGAGATCCTCCGCTGGGCGCCCACGAAGCGCTGGGCTCCGGTCATCAGCGCGGAACCCACCACCCGGCACGCACGCTCCGCCAAGTGAGCGGAGGTATAGGGCTACTTTTTCGCGGTGGCGGCGCTACCTGCGCGGCCACATGCTGCCACTTCTTGGCTGGCGGAGTGAGAATGGTCGGCTTGTGGTGGTGTTGGCGCACTAAATGTCGCGACGCGTTTACGCGCACGCGCTGGTAGTTGCAGCGTAGTATTAGGAGCCGCAATATGTAATCATTTCCTAAGTAGTACTCGCGCACAGTACCACGGGCCGTGGTACGCGTACCTATACCACGAAAAACTTCGGGGCACTAGGAAAGGCTCAGTGAAAAGGCACTAGCCTCCCGCCCGGACTGTCGTAATATTACCGTAATGGCACGCTATCGCGATTTATATTCCCCACGGAATGGGCGTGTAATCGCCGTATCTACCGTGTAAGCGCCACTTTTCTCCTAGGCTCGGTGGTCGCAATGACGTGCTCTGCTCGCCCGCGTTCCGTAATATGCGACCAATAGCTTGTTGTGCCATTCCCATAGCACATTATAAGACCCACATCGATCGCGCCTCGCACGGCTACATGTACCCGTAAGGTCGTAATCGCTCCGTCCGGGCCTATCTACCGGGCCCATCCTACCATCTTCCAGTTTCGCTGCGTTACACGCAGCGATTAACTATCTCGCAACGTGTTGCGAACAAGGTCACTCCAGATTGTTCAAGACCACACCCGGCTCACCACCCGTGTGTGTAATTCTCACCCGTACGCCCGTGCGTGCGTCATCATGCCAGATGGAGAAGAATCCGTCCTTGAGCCGATGCTCGAATCGCTACAAGCAAACATGAAGGCCCAGTCTACATTGTTGCGCGAGCTTGCAAGAGCGTTACCTCCATTGACGGCTCGTGATCGTGTTGTTGACGGAAACGGAGTACATGGCTATGGTTCCAGGCATTGCGTCGCAAGACAACCGACAGGCGGCGGGGAAGCCGCAGAGCGCCCCGACTTGCTAGAGCTAGCCCAGATAGAGCGGCCGTGTTGGAGCAAAATCCGTGAGTGACGAGAACGACTACCTCGTGGTGCCAGAGCTACTGCAGCGATCAGAGTCTGGTTACGAGGCCGTTCGACCCGTCAGGCGAGCGCCTAGGCTCTTTCCCTTGAGTACCAACGTGACGAACGAGTACCTCAAGCAGGATGACCGGCGTCTGCCGGCCCAAGAGGAAAATCTTTGGATGTCGTGTTTCAGAGCCCACATATAGTCGCTATCTACCTCCTAGCTATCGACGAGCTGCTACCTTACACCCCTGCTGCTAATCAAGACTTCACCCCCTGCCTCGCGCGGGCTCTGAATCATGCTGAGGCCATTGACAAAGCGTTTCGTTTTCGTAGTCTAGCCTTCATATGCGGAGGTTTAACGAGGTCAAGTGTGTGTACGGTGAACAAGGTTGAGAGGTGCCGTAGTGCGGTGCAGTATTGAGACAAGGACAAGTGATTTGAGCAGACGGATTCTGGTTACATATATATGCCGGTTGGCCGTCGGCTTATAACTGGCAGGTCGTGGCAGATCGGACTAAGTAGAGGTCACGGATGTGGCAGTAGCAGTCATATGGCACCATATGTAGTATAACATATGTGGACCGCGGGGATTACCCTCGGGCTCTGGGCGGCGCATGCAAGCATGCGAGTATAGTCGTAAAGATAATGAGGATGGTTTACAAGTATTATGCAAATGATATATGTAACAATTGTGCGGGTATAGGTGCATGCATAGGTAGGGTTGGGGAACAAAGCCTAACAGGCCTACCCCCTCTCAGAAAACCAAGGCAAGGGTCTCAAAGGTTAAGAGGAAATCGGGCAGGCTATTGTTGGGCAAGTTCACGGTAGTGTGGGCGGCAAAACAGAGCAGACAAGGCGGGTGTGCGCTAGGCGTATCTACCTTTCTGAGGTTGCAATAGGGCTCCCAAGAGTTATGCGAAGTGTCATAGCCTACTAACCATATGCACAAAGAACACAAGGGCGGGGTTGCGAGCATAAGGATCGGTATCATGTTCAATTCTGTGATCAAGAATGTTCTCAACAATAAACTCATCTTGTGGGGGGATAAGTCGACCAGGGACAACATCCAGGGGGGGGGGGGGGGGGGGGGGCGAATAGCAGCGGCGTAACTTGGAAATGTGAAACACATGGCGACACTCCATGGTCGGGGGGCAACTGAATGCATGGGAAGATAATTTTTTGGACGATCGGAAACGGGCCGAGGAATCGCCGGCGGAGTTTGCGAACATGCTGGCTGCGTAATAATGAATTATTGGTGGACGGCCAAATGTTATCAGCACCTTCGTTAAATTCCTCAGCCCGAGAGCGGCGATTAGCCGAAGCAATTTGATACGCATCAGCGAGTGTTAGTTTTTTGGATATCATGGCATGGGTGTTAGTATTTGTTGGACAACGTCGACATGTCATTATAATCCAAGGTTCGGATAATAAGGCAACATGAACATGGGGACACATGCATGCCATACCAAGCCCAAAAGGCGGAATGGTAATTATTGTTGTAGACAAACTCAGCAAGGGACATGTTATTGAGCCAGTCGTCATGGTTTTGGTGCACGAAAGAGCTTGCGTAGAGTCGGCTCAATATTACTATGCGTGCGTTCGGTTTGGCCGTCGGTCTCGAGGTGGGACGACAAGCTAATACTTAATTTGGTGTTAAGGGAGCGGAATAACTTCTGCTGTCAAAACGCGAAGGTGAAGCGGGGATCCCGATCGGAAATAATTATGCGACATAAGCTATGGTGTCGGAAAATGTTGTCAATAAATAACCGAGCGAGTTGAGGGGCGCCAATGTGAATACTACATGGAGTAAAGTGGGAATGCTTAGTGAAGTTGCAAACAAGTGTGGCAATTGCATCGAAGCCATTATGTAGAGGTAAGCCGGTTATAAAATCCATCGAAATTATTCCCCATGGGCAGGAACCTTTAGGCAGTGGTGACAGAGAGCCTATCGTTTTTTGGGTTGAGTTAAGAATTCTGATTTACATAACAGAATTAAGAAACGGAGTTGATGGCGCATTGCGAGGCCACCTTTCGGTGACCGCCGCACGGCGAACCCTAGCCGCACTCGGCTGGTGTAGCTCTAAGAAACGCCGCACCGAGGAAGGTCTAAATGAAGTCTGTAAGCTAGGAGGGTCCGATCCGGACACATGGCGCTCATCCCGCCGCTGAGCTGCTAGGGTTCGCCGTGCGGCGGGATGAGTGCCATGTGTCCGGATCGGACCCTCCTAGCTTACATACTTACATACTTACCTTCCTCGGTGCGGCGTTTCTTACAGCTACAACAGCCGAGTGCGGCTCAACCATCCGCACACCTGCACACGGCGGCTCAACAATCCGCCTCCCGTACCATCTCATCGATGCGGCCGTCGGTTGTTACAATGCGTGTCACGACTGGTTCGCAACGACCAAGCTTCGCACGTGTACGATACGCGCGTGGTAGGCGCTACGAGCGCGACGGGCGCGCGGGGCGGCCCTGCTATACGAACCTTGCCCCGCAAACCCGTATTGATGTTGTTGCAAACCCGTCCAATAATTACCGGCCAGCCGGCGCCGGAAACCCAACCGCCGCCGCCGAATATTTTGCTAAAATGAACCGGCCCCCTGTTACTCCGTGGGCCAAGCGCCGTACTTACGTAATTGACGAGCCCGAAGTTGTCGCCCCTTGGGCTGCTTCACTCCGGTCTCGTTTATTTTACATGAGGCGTTCGGATCAGACGAGCTAGGACAGCGGACCCTCGACCTACTCTCCAGCTCCGCCCTCACCGCTCAGACGGTCAAGAGCTACGCCAGCAGCAAATTGTCTCAGTTCGCGGAGTTCTGCCACGACTTCCAAAACATCAGCCCGCTGGAGGCGACCACCGCTACTGTCCTCCGGTACGTCGCTTGCTGGATTCATTGGCGAGCGGGGTCACATTGGGGCTGAGTCGTTAGTTCGTTATTGTCCTACCTGTTAGCAATCAACACGTTCTTATTTGAGTAACACAACCTTGACCCGATCGCCAAAGACAACATGCACCTTACCACCGCTCGTTGTGGCATGATGCTAAGGCAACGCCGCCTAGAGGCTGCCCCTTTGCCTGCTAATGTCGCTTACAGCTTCGTCGAGCGCGCATAGTTGATTGTGTCTGCTCCCCTCCCCGAGTACCAGTACGACTTCCGAGCCTTCACGGCCTCGGTTGTCAACTTCATGTTTTTGCCAAGGGTTCTAGCGTGTCCTGCCGAGTGCGGGACGTGCATGTTGACGACTACCCTGCAGATGTATCGCGAGAAAGGACGCGCCGGTCGACGCGGCCCCGACGACCTGCGTGTATTGCTCCTAACTTCCAGTGTCGGAGCAACCCCGCATTGCGCGTCTCCTGCACCACTTCATCGACCACGTGCAATCTGCCCATGGCCCCTGTTGCATTGGCCAAAACAAACTTTTGGGCGTTCGCCCCGAGCGAGCAGTCCAAAGCCTTGGACCGCTACGACAATGTCGGACTCACTGGCTCCCTACGGCCGTTCGTCTTGTAGGTGCCTCCCTCCCCCCCGGCCCCCGCCCGCCGGCACTTTCTGGACCTCACACAGCCTTCGCAAGGGAGCCGCTGATGCCGCAAACGCCATCGGAGCTCCATTGTCCCACATCCGCCACCAAGGCGGCTGGGCCATCAACTCCGACGTCGTTCTGGACTGCATCGACCCCAACATCCTTCGGTCACATCGCGCCCCTCCGACACTTCCAAGTCCAACAAGACTCCGCAGCGGTGGCCTCCCCGGTGCCCCCTTCGTGACCTCCCTTCTCCGTCAATCTACCGCTCTCCGTTCGCTCATCACAGGCAGAACCAGACTCAACTTTAAAATGTTTTTAACTTGTTCACGGGGTTTCCCCCTTTCCCAAACCGCTTTTCCGGCAACCGTGCTGCTATTTTTTACGGGTTACTAGGCACCTGTCGTCGCGCTCTGTTTCGGTGCAACACGAGTACGGGTAGACATAAAAGCAGCCATAACAGCTGAGCCTGCCATCTTCCAGTTTTCGCTGCGTTACACGCAGCGGCCCCCTGATTCCGTTTTCCCTCCACACTTTCACTTAAACTTCCTGCCAAATTCGGCTCTTAATATCCGTGCACACAGCCTGCGCGATCTTTTTGGCAGAACCAGACTCAACTTTGAAACGTGATACGATCTAAACTAGTTCATGCGGTTTTCTCCCTTGACCTAACCGCTTTTCAGCTACAAGTGCTGCTGAGTGGTACGGGAACTAGGCACCTTTCGTTGCGCCCCTTTTGGGTGCAACACAAGTAGACATAAAAGCAGCCATAACAGCTGAGCCTGCCATCTTCCAGTTTTCGCTGCGTTACACGTAACGATGTTAAAAGTGTCTCGTAACATGTTGCGAGCAAAGTCACCCCAGATTGTTCAAGACCGCACCCGGCTCATCACCCGTGTGTGATATTCTAATCTATACGTCCGTGCGTTACCATGCAATGCCAGATGGGGAAGAACCCGTCGTTGAGCCGACGCTCGAATCGCTACACGCAGGCGTGAAGGCCCAGTCTACATTGTTGCGCGAGCTTGCAACAACGTTGGCTCAATTGACGGCTCGTGACCGCGTTGTTGATGGAGATGGGGCACATGGCTCCGGTTTCGGGCAGCGCATCGCGGGACAACCGACAGGCCGCGGGGGGGGCGCAGAGCGCCCCGACTTGCTAGAGCTAGGCCAGATAGAGCGGCCGTGTCGGAGCAAAATCCGTGAGTGACGAGCATGACTACCTCGCGGTGCCAGAGCTACTGCAGCGAGCAGAGTCTGGTTACGAGGCCGTTCGACCGGTCAGCCGAGTGCCTGGGCTTCCCCCCCTGAGCACCGACCTAACGAACGAGTACCTCAAGCAGGATGACCGGCGACTGCCGGCCCAGGAGGAGTATCTATGGATGTCGTGTTTCGGCGCCCACATGGCCGCACTTTTCGTAGCTCTCGACGAGCTGCTCCCCTATACGTCCCTGCAAGTCATGACTTCACCCCCTACCTCGCGCGACGAGCTCGGAACCATGCCGAAGCCATCGACAAGGCATTTCGCTTTCGTTTGGCCTTCCTACGGAGGCTTAATGAGGTCAAGCGTGTGCACGGTGACCAAGGTGTTTTGGACGTGTTACGAGCCCAGCACTTTCAGCCTGCTTCTGAGCATCCGGGTTCCGCGATTTTGGGGGACCTCATGAGGGACTACGAGCGTCGCGTCTTCGAGGCGACAGTTGCCAGCGGCGCAAAAGCGACCGCTACTGCTCGGGTAGCGGCAGCCGCTGCAGGGCGAGGGCATGGACGAGGACGTGGTGGTGGACACGGGCGTGGCCGCGAAGGTGAGCACGAGTGACGGTGTGACGCGCCTTTCGTCGGAGCTGCTGGAGCTTTGCGAGGGCACCTTTCGGTGACCGCCGCAAAGCGCACCCTAGCCGCTCAACGACGGGATGAGCGCCATGTGTTTGGACATGACCCCCCCACCTTACAGACTTCATTTAGACCTTTGTCGGTGCGGCGCTTCTTACAGCTACAGCCGAGTGCGGCTCAACCATCCGCACACATGCACATGGCGGCTCAACCAAGCAACCGCCTCCCGTACCATCTCATCGCTACATGCGTCCGTCGGTTGTCACACAGCTGGTCACACGCTGTCACGACTGGTTCGCAACGACCAAGCTTCGCGCGTGTACGTTACGCGCATGACATGCGCTACGAGCTTGAAGGGCGCGCGGGGCGCCCCTCTTACCTGAACCTAGCCACGCAAACCCGTACTGGTGCTACCGCAAACCCGTCCAACAACTACAGGCCAACCGCCGGGAACCTAACCGTTGTTGCCGAATACTTTGCTAACAGTAGGTGCCCCCTGTCATCCTGTCGGTAAAACGACGCACTTACGTAATTGACGATCCATAAGCTGTCGCTCCCTGGGTGGCTTCACTGCGATCTTGACTGCAAGATGCTTTCGGCTCAGACGAGTTAGGGCCGCGGACGCTCGACTTGCACTCCAGTTCCCTCACCGCTCATATATTCAAGAGCTACGCCGGGTGACTGTCTCAGTTCGCGGACGGAGTTCTGCGACGATTCCGAGAACATCAGCCCGTTGGAGGCGACCACTGTTGCTGTCGTCCGGTACGTTGCTTGGATTGGTGAGCGAGGGCACATTGGGGCTAAATCGTTGCGGCCCTACATGTTTGCAATTAACACGTTCTTCGAGCTGCACAACATCGACCCAGTCGCCAAAGACAGCCCACACCTTACTGCAGCTAGGCGTGGGCTGATGTTGCGGCAGCGACGTCTGGAAGCCGCCCCTTTGCGAGTCCCTCTGCATGCTGATGTGCTTATAGCTTCGTCGAGAGGGCCGAGAAAATTGTGTTTGCGCCCACCACAGAGTACAAGTATAACTTCCGAGCCCTCGTGGCCTCGGTTGTCAACTTCATGTTCTTTGCCAGGGGACTTACTGGCGTGTCCTGCCGAGTGCGGGATGTGCATGTCGACGATTGCAACATTACCATGCCGGTGTACCGCGAGAAAGGTCGTGCTGGCCGACGGGGCCCCGACGACCTGCGCGTTCTTCTCCTTCCGGTGTCAGAACACCCCCGAGTTGCACGTCTCCTGCACCACTTCATCAACCACGTACAGTTTGTTCCCCTGGTCTCTGTTGCCTTGGCTGAGACAAACTTCTGGGCGGTCACCCCAAGCGAACAGTCAAAAGCTTGGAACGCCGCTACAATGTCGGATGGGCTGCTGTCTACAGCCGTTCGGCTTGTCGGTGCTGCCCCTCCCGCCGGCACTTCCTGGATCTCACACAGCCTTCGCAAGGGAGCAGCGTCTGCCGCAAACGCCATCAGAGCTCCATCATTCGCTACCAAGGCGGATGGGCCACTAACCCCGACGTCGTTCTAGACTACATACATCAACCCCAACGTTCTTCCTTCACATGGCGCGTGGTTCTTCTTTGGCCACATCGCGCCCCTCCGCCACTTCCAAGTCCAACAGGACTCCGCAGCGGTGGCCTTCCCGGTGCCTCCTTCATGACTTGGCGCTACCCCTTCTCCTTCAATCCACCGCGCGCTCTCTCCGTTCGCTCATGACTGGCAAAACCAGACTCAACTTTGAAATGATCTAAACTAGTTTATGAGGATTCCTCCCTTGATCTAACCGCTTTTCAGCTACAAGTGCTGCTTAGTGGTACGGGAACTAGGCACCTGTGGTTGCGCCCTTTTTGGGTGCAGCACGAGTAGACATAAAAGCAGCCATAACAGCTGAGCCCGCCATTCCAGTTTTCGCTGCGTTTATACACGCAGCGCCCTCCCCGACTCCGTTATCCTCATATTATTATTCATTTCAAAGCGCGCTCGCCTGCACGTGAGGTCACGAGACGCCAGTGAATGGCGGGCGATGTACTGCTGCTAGTCTGCGCTAAGCTACCACAGCCGGTAGATAAGTTACAGTAATCCTTAACCAAATCAGTCGCCAGTCGCTGTCCCTTGGCTGCGGTATGAGTAGGAATAGATTTTTACATGCGGTATGAGTGCTGTTTTTTCCCGCCCCCGGGACAGGACTGGCACCAGTGAAACCCTTGCAGCGTCTCTACGACGGCCGTTTAGGCAGCAATCCAGTTACGGAAAGCCCTGGGTAGGCGACGCTCCGTTATAGTCATCAAGCAAATTGCCGAAGCATTTCGCAAGACTAATTGAAGTCCAGTGACGGAATTTCCAACACTGTTGGATCACCGTCTGAAACACTGCCATCAAAATACCCGGCACTGACCACGAAAGGTCCGCCCTATGAGTGCTGGATGATGAATCCCAGCGCTGCCGCCGCGCTCGGCCGGCCGCCGACATCCGCAGGTACTGGTGTGAATTACAGCAGGAAGGTGCCAGGTAAAAGTAAAGGTACCAGGTACTGGTACTGATGTGAATTACAAAAAGCCAGTAACAAATCCCCCGGAGGTACCTGTACTTGGTACCAGTGCATACCGGAGTCGGCGCGCGTCGAGCGCGCAGGTGCGAAGTAGTCGGGCTTATAATAACGCAGCGCAACGTGCAAAACTGCAACAGCAGCGCACAATTGCGACTTGAGTTGCGCCCCAACTCCGTCGCTACCCACCAGCACAAAGGGCACAGACCACAGCCGCGTGCCACTCAAGATTCCAGGCAAACAGTCAGCTGCTCCCGCGTCGCAGCACAGCGCTTCCGGCCTGCGGGGGCGGCGTTCTTTTTTTCCCGGCGGGCGAGATGTTATTCGGCGCGACCTCCGCTCAAGCCGGTGGCACCTGGCGAGCTGCCCCCGCGGCAGGAGGGCCCACAGCGCGCCGGCCCGGGGCTCTTCCGGGGAGTTTCTTGCGGGGGAAGTCTGGAGCAGCGGAGCGCGTGAGGGGGCCGCAGCGGCGGCCAGCCTGCCATAGGCCGAGCTGTGGCGGCTCGGCGGTGGTGGAGAAGCCGCTGCCGGGCGGTGAGAGTTGCCCCCCCCCCCCCCCCCCCCCCCTCTCCTTGCCCTTCCCCCGCTTTGCCGCGTCCCACTTCCCCACCCCAAGCTATCCGTGCGTAGGCGGTAGAGAGTCTGCGTGTGGGCAGCACCTCTAGGCCATCGTAGCCTTCGGTTTAATTACAGAAAACACAGCGGGGATGCACTGTTGGGAGCGGTAAGGGTGGGTGCGCAGTTAGGATCTCTCGGCGTCATCGACAATGGGTTTCTGAGCAGGAACGGACGCCCGGACGCTGGCCCGCCTGTACCTTTTGCCGCGACAGACGCCCCAGGCGCCGCCGCCCCTCTCCGCACCCTGCACCCCACTGGGCGCGACATCACGTCAGGCAGGCTGCAAGTGTCGGACGGCCACGAGATCTTCTACAAGGTACCCCCCCCCCCTCTCTCCATCTGTGCGCTCCATCTGTGTAGCCGTCGCAGCAGCGGGCGCTGATGCCGAGGTCGACGCTGGCGCTGGCGGTGCGGGCCGCAGGTGTACGGCAACCCGGATGCTTCGCGCGTGGCGCTCTTCGTGCACGGCGGCCCGGGCGCCGGCTGCTGGCCCAAGCATGCGTGAGTGGCGGCCGCACGCCCCCATCCCTTGTTGCAGCGCCTTGTGCATGCCTGTGCGCAGCCGTAACATCTCGTGCCCGCACCTTGCCGTGGCTGCTGCATGCTGTTGCGTATAGCAGCCACACACACATAAAAGGGGAGTTGGGGGGGGGGGGGGGGGGGGGGCGCTGACGCGCGCCAACTCCCGGGGGGGGGACCCCCTTGTCCGCGCAGCCGCTTCTTCGATCAGGACAAGTGGAAGGTGGTGCTGGTGGACCAGCGCGGCTGCGGCGCCTCCACGCCCAAGGCGCAGCTGAAGGGCAACACCACGCAGGTACGCCGCTGCCGCAGGGAGCGCCCCGCCCGGAGCTGCCCGGAGCCACGAGCCTCTCCATTGCACGAAGGCCCGTGATGGAAGGCGCCATGGGTGTGTCCACATGTACACACTCTTCCATGGTCTCATGACCACCCCCCCCCCCCCCCCCCCCCCCCCCCGCGCGCCTTCCTCCTCCCGCTTCCCTCCTGCCTCAGGCGCTGGTTGCCGACTACGAGCAGCTGCGGCGCGAGCTGGGGATCGAGCGCTGGCTGCTGCTCGGGGGCTCCTGGGGCGTCGCGCTGTCCCTCGCGTACGCGCAGGCGCATCCCAGCAGGCGAGCCCCCCCCCCCCCCCAACACCCACCCACCCACCACCCACCCTGGCCCTGGCCCTCGGCAGCGGTGGAGGTCAGAAGAGTACGGCAGCCTCATGGTGTGCATGTATGCCCGCCTGGATGGAGGCTGATGGGCCCGCCCCATGCCGCTCGGGCAGGGTGACGGGGCTCATCCTGCGCGGCGTCTGCCTCATGCGGGACTGCGAGATCGACTGGATGTACCGCGGAGGGGTGGCCTCCGTGTACCCTGAGGTGCCCCCCCCCCCACTCTCCACCCCTCTCAGCCCCGGCCCTATCTTTCGTTCCCTTCCATTTCTTGTAAGCATTATATTATATATTTATTATAATAAGAAAAGAAAAGAAACTTTGGTATACATTGTAATCTTGTATATTATGATATACGAAATATCTTATGTATAATCTTATATATTATCATATCTCTTCTGTTCTATTATATTATGTTTTATATTTTTATAACAAGGATCGGTAACGACAGACTACAATGTCTTTTGTTGATTATTTCAGAAGATATATGTAAGATCTACTAGTTACCCATCTTTGTCCCCCGCTGCCTGGTCCGTGGTGCTGCCTGCCACGCCGCCGTCGCATAACAACGTGCGCTCTGGGCGCAACGCGCTGCCCCCTCTCTGCCCGCAGGCCTGGGCGAGGTTCGCGGAGCACCTGAGCGAGGCAGAGCGAGCCGACCCCCTGGTGGCGTACTACCGCCGGTTGACGTCGGAGGACTCGTCCACGCGGAGCGGCGCGGTGCGCAGCCCCCCCCCCCCCCCCCCCCCCCCTCTCCGCCCTCTCCCCCCCTGGATTCCCACCATTGCTGCCGCCCAGCCCCGCGCGTGCAGCACCTACCCTGCCCACACCCTGTTTTCGCTGTAAGTTATGGCTGTTGACCCCCTCGGGACAAGGGAAGACTAATATTTATCTGGAAATGCCGGTGGCCGAATCTTGTCGAAACTGTACCGGGGCTATAATGGTCCTACTGGATGCATGCAGGCCCGATGGCAGGCTTATCATAGTATAAGGGTCATTATGGGCGGTGTGCCGGGCCCAGCTAGAGGGGGGGGGGGGGGGGGAGAGAGAGAGAGAGAGAGAGAGCAAGTAGCTTTGAATGCAGGCAGCCACGTAACCTTGGATGTAGGCAGCCACAGGGGCGTGCAGGGAAATAGAGGGAGCTAGGGAGATGGGGGAAAGGGGGGGGGGGGGGGGGGGGGGAGTTCACCCTACCCCGATCGGTAATGCGGCTGCAGCCCCATTTGGGGATCTGGAAGGGGTTCCTGGGGAAGTGCGCACAGTCGGCTGCTGTACGGTGTCATTGGCGCGCTCCAGTACCTGAGGTCACCCGGGCCCGGGGTCCCATGGCGGGGCATCAATGCGGCTAGGGTGTGTTTCGACCACCCTTTGTTGCTTGATGAACCGCCTCAGTACATCCACAGGGGTGGGGGGCTCGCTGTTCATAGATGTGTATGCGCTATTCATAGGGTATGCGATGATACCCTAGCATTGCATAGTTGAAGAATGCTAGGGTTTCATACAGTAGGTCTGAGGCTCGCCCGCCAGAGGCTCGCCCGCCAGGTCCGGCCCATGCAGACGTCCGATCAGCCCCTTCCAACGCCTCTGTATCCCCCTGCTGCCGTCCGCGATGGCAACCGGCATGGCCAGGGGCTTATTACCCCCCTCCTCCTCCTCCTCCCCCCTCCTCCCCCCCCCCTGCCTGCCCGGCTGACCATGTATGTCCGCTGCCTCCGCTTGGCCTGCAGGCGTCGGTGTGGGGCTCGTACGAGATGGCAGTCAGCCGGGCGCCCAAGGCGCAGGACGTGGTGAGTATTTACAGGCCGCCGCTGTGTCGGCGCTCAACTGTGCAGCAGACCGCGAAGTCGCTGTTTGAGTCCGTGCCAACATTTTATCTCGAAAATACTATGAATAGTTTTGCAGCGCCGAGTTGGAGACTCGGTGCCATGTTCGTGTTGTACTCTGATGTATTTCTAGATGAATATGGCAGTTTTCCTGTTCGCTGGGGGGCCAAAGGTCAATAATATGTATGGCAAATCCACTATTTTTCCCTATTGAAATCGTTAAATCATGTAATGTTTACACTGGTTTTTTTACAATTTCTATTTACAATTTTTACACTCGTAATGATTGAATGGTATTGAATGCAAGATGCATATTTACGGCAAGGTTAAGTTGGTTTCTCATACCTGCACCATAACAGCGTTTTTCACATTCGTGGTGTTTCCTGATATATTCCGAGATAATACTTGTTGTTCAACCTTAACGAGTGGAGCCAAGTACAATAGTTATGTACAGTGAACCCAAAGGAGTTCAATAATCTCTGTGAGCTGCGGACCGGATTGGTGAACGTTGCGGTCTCGACAGCCGCCGGCGGCTGACGGCTCGCCGGTGCGCGCGCCAGGTGTGGGACGGCGGCCAGTGGGTGGGCACCTCGCAGCGCAAGGACGTCTCCTCCGCCGGGGAGGGGAGCGCGTGCCCCGCCGCCCCGCCGGCCAGCTCCCCCGTCTCCGGCGTGGTGCCGTCGCCCGTGAGCGCGCAGGCGCTGCTGGAGTGCCACTACAGGTGGGGCGCTCCCGCCAAGGAATGGGGGGGGGGGGGGGGGGGGACAAGCACCGATTTAGGGTTTAGGGCAAGCACCGGTTTAGGGAGGGAGGGAGAGAGAGAGGAAGAGGGAGAGGGAGGGAGGGAGGGAGCGGGAGGAGGGGGGAGGAGGGGGGAGGAGGAACCACCGATACCCTATACATTCTGTGATTAGGGTTGTGAGGGTGGCCAACGCACCCCTAGGAAGAGAGAGGGAGAGAGGGAGGGAGAGAGAGAAGCATTAAACGGAGCTGTAGGTGGTTGGAGGGCGTCACGGCATCCCAGTTGGACAAACACCCATAAGAAAAGCGCAGTAGGTTTAGGCCGGTTGCCGGACTTTCCGTAACCACGCTTTGGGGTCGCAGGGAATTGTCGGTCCCCCCCCCCCCCCCCCCCCCCCTTGGGAAGGTAGAAAGCTATGGTTGTCTTGAAATGTCTCAGAATGCACCGCGAATACCAGGCGGATCTACCAATTCGTTGATGTGAAACCAATGATTCGTTGATTCTCCCCAATGAAACCCTAGTTTTGCAGTGACCAGCAGGCCATCCTCTGATGTCTTTCTATCCTACTGGACAGCTCGGCACCGGCAGCGTCGGGTTGCAGACCCTAACAACTTACAAACCCCGAACTTTTCGCCCAACATTTATAGAGCATGTATCAAACGCCCTGTACGGGCAGTATTTAGTACCAATGTCAACATTCCCTCCAAGGCAGTTTTTAGGGTAGGAATGCAGCGCCGTTACTGCCCCCCCCCCCCCCCCCCCCCTCCAGATTCTATGTGCCATGTTTTATGGTTTCGAGGTCGATTTTCCACCTACCTGACCGCCTCGTTTCTGAACGACCCACGCGGGGGGCAGCCGCCTCGCGCAAATCGGAGTAGAGCCTGCCCGCCAAACGCCGCCGCCCGACTGACATGTGTTTGTGTGTGCCCCTCCCCGTCCCGCAGCATCAACGGCGCCTTCTTGCGCGGCAAGGCCGCCCTGCTGACCAACGTGGAGCGCGTCCGCCACCTCCCGTGTGTGCTGGTGCAGGGCGAGATGGACTTTGTGTGCCCGATGCGCACCGCGCTGGACCTCAAGCGCGCCTGGCCCGAGGCGGACCTGCGCCTGGTCCCCGGCGCGGGCCACTCGATGTACGAGGCCGGGATCACGCACGAGCTGGTGATGGCGGTGGAGCGCATGGAGGAGCTCTTCTAGGCGTATCGCACAGAAGAGGCTGCGCGGAGAGTGGGTGACCTCAGGACAGGACAGGACCAGGACAGGACCATGGACCATCCCCTGGAGATTCGTCATTTAAATACTATCAATTTAAGGCGGGAAATTTGAAAACCAGGGTGGGATTTGAATTTATTTCGCAGACCAGTGTAAAATGGCGGAATTTGCTGAACAGGTGTTTGGCAATTTGCACTCCGGGTGCTCGAAAACTCCGGTGTGACGGCCCGCGTGGCATTTTGCATCCCAGAGTGCGTGTTTTGCGCCATAATTGTAAATGCGGGCCGCGGCATTTATTTGGCTGCCGCGTGTGATCGCCTGACTGGGTCACCGCCGATGTCTGGTCAGTTTGAAATTTACCCGGCAAATTATCTCGTAGGAACATCTGTTCTACCGGTGCATTTAAGTCGCTATGCATGCTGTGCGGTACGGGTACCTAAAAGTGATGGGTTTGGTTACATGGGGTAGAGTCCGGCGAAGGTACCTAATCCTTACTGGCAGTCGCTAAAAGTCCTATACACGGGTACCAGTATCGCGTACGCGCCGGGTGCGACAGCTTACGAAGCGCCAGCACCGCGCCGCGCTTCTATTAGGCGGATATAGCGACTAGTCGTTGTACAGTGTAGTATTTATTGCAATATTAATTGAACATACAGCAGCCCACAAATTTATCTGCGCGGTTTTCAACCGATGATTACTAATTTCAGATCGGCCGGAGATCAATATTCGCCTTCATTTCCGGCCGCGCTCTTTCCATCTGCATGCTGATACCCCTCACCTGTGTGCGGACGAGAGCCCCCGATGGTTGTGCTCTTGCTACAATAATCATCGTGTGCGTTTCGTTGGTCAATATTAATGCCAATGCTGAATCCGCCATTCCATATGCTGTCATGATCGATTGTGTGTAAAGTGCTATTTTCCTACATTAATGCGATATCCTACGCACGTACACAATCGCTACATGGCATCACCGCGCCAAAACCTAGCTACATTATCACGCGCGTTACCGTGGTAGTATCTCCACGCCCCTGCGACGAGCGTCGAGACACGGTACTGGTATCGCCGATCTCCAAATCATGCAAGCAAACGGGCAGAGCAGCGCCTCGCGCGCCCCCGAAATCGATACAATCCCACCATGTGGTTCGAATACAGCCGCTTTTCGCCAGGAGATGAGCCACACGCGTGAAGCCAGAGTCTTAGGGCATAAACAATAGTAAATGCCCCCTCTCCCCCTCTCATTCACCCCCTTGCTTATATCTTTAACTGGCGGTGTATGGTTAGGATGTTAAGATACTACAGCAGCCCACAGAAGTCTTTGCATGTTTTTATGGGTATGATTTGGGTTTGGTCGCCTCTAGTCGGTAAACCCACGCATAGTCTACGCCGTTGCAGCCATTGCGAGGATAACCATGAAAGAGCGTGCACATGGTGTGCTAGGGCCAATGCGACGTTGCGCGTGGCGCGCGCGTCACATGCATGTTATGCGGCACTACCAGTGTAACAAGTGCTGCACGGCCGGGCTGTGAACGGTTTGAGCGCACGGCACGCCGACATTTGGACATAAAGAACCGTGTTTTTCTCCCATGGTCGCCGAGATACATGTCTTGGCCACCTACCCAATGCCGCGCGGCGCATGGTTTGGAGTCTATGGGGGCGACATGTGACATTCGCAAACTGGCCGTTCGCCCTGCAAGAAGCAGGAATATTGCAATCACGTTTTAATTCATAACATTTTGACGTTTTATCATATTTGGCTGCAAATTAGTGCGATGGAAAGCCCGTGACCTGCGCTTTCCAAAGCACTAATTTTCAGCCCAATCTGATAAAACGCCGAAATGTTTTAGCCTGTCAAAGTTGCACCCTTGTTCCGGTATCCCAGCCAGCCCACTCACTGTGGATGGGGGCGCATGATGGGGGCATGTAATGTGCCCTTCCACGCAAGCTCCCAGGCGCGAGGACCCCTTTGATAGGTCTCCACGTCGCGCGGACCCCGTCATCATTTTGGCTTTTCCCCTTGGATGATGGGTGGCATGTGTAAACAATATGCGCGCAGACATGTGCAGTAGTGGCGACAGTGTTGTCGAGGGGGCCAGGCAGCCCGCGCTCAGCCTATGGTGCGGGCGGTATAAGCATGCACCTATGGAATCGAAGGCACTTTATGTGTGCTACTTTCAACCAGCGAGGCGCGGCCAACGGCGCTTATCTTGCAGCTTGGAAAATTGTGGGATGGTTGGCCCCATCACGACGGCGGTATTACTGGCACACTCTCATGGAAATGCCATGCATTGCATCGGTAGCGTGCATGGATTGGGCTCAATCTCGGTGGTCTTGTAGCGCATGCATACGTCCACCCACCACCGGCAGCGCGCGGGCATATGCGAAGGATGGTAGCTACGCCGCCAACAAATTGCCCCCGATTGATCGCCCGTTTTATCTGTGGTTTTAGCCATGTGCCAAGCAATGCCATTGCCAAAGAACAATTATAAATGTGCGATAACCGAGAGAAACGGCTGCCTCCTTGGCGTAGGAGGCTTGCATACACTGGATTACAAGGCTCCATGGCCCCGTGGCCCCATGGCTTGGGCACCGAGGCGAGGATACGCGCGGATTTCTATGTGCAAAGACTTATGTGGACTGGTGTTCTATTACCCCCCCCCCCCCCCCCCCCCCTCACCGCACCTAACCACAGCCAAGATGCACAAACTGAGGATATTCCTAGCTATCCCAAGCAACACGAACACTCCGTCTCCGACGACTCGCGCTGCCGCAGCAGGTGCGGACGCGGCGATACTGCCAAAAACAACGTACTTGCGAAGACCTTTTCTGTGTGGCACCGTAGGTCGGCCCCTATCTTGACGGCGGAGCGGATCTAGAGTTGTTTAGGGTTTTAGGGTTTATTTTAGGGTTAGGATTATTCTCGAGGGACGCCGCAGCGGGAAAGTGATTCGTCGCCGTTTGGCCGATACGACTTATCTTGGATCGATTCTCGGTGCGGGCCCTTGCCCCAGCAAGCACGGTATTTACAAACGGCATCGGGCGTTGCCGCATGTATGGCCCTCCCCCCCCGGGGCGCCGTGTTGGTTTTGCTTTACGCGCTAGTGCCCCACTAGCCCCGCCCGGGCGGGCCCCTCGCCCTTCTACAAGCAAGGGCGCTATGCGGAGGTTTTAGTTTTTAGTGTTCGCCGGTACGGCGCCGGACGGCGTCGGCTTGTTCGTCGTCAGCCGACCCGCTGCGGACGCCGACTTCCGATCGCCCATCTCCCCGCTGACCCTCCTCTGCATGGAGCCGCCGCCGCTGAATGACCCCGCGCGCGCCTGCACGGCACGGACGGCACAACCCTCAGCGCAAACGATGGTCCGCTTTTCACATGACGTCCGGGTTTTGCACGAGTACGTACGTGCCGCTCCATTGGACCCAAAATGACGAATACCGTGACCACGCGTTGGGTGCGCTATGTACTGGTGATACCCCCCCCCCCCCCCCCCTGCCGAAGAGATAAAACCGAGAGTGACAACAGGGAACTTCCGCCTCCATGGTGGGAAACAAAACGTTTTCTTTGTGACTCCCAACCCCGATCAAATGTTACGAGAGTGTAGTCGTCATGTAGTTCCTTTGCTCGGTACATTTGTTACGTGTTCCGACAAATTGTGACAAATTCAAAGTTTTCATACCGCACATAGGGAGGGGGGTCAAAAACACCAACTCGCGGATGCCCCCCACGTGTGCCTGCACTACGATACCGTGTTGTCAAAGAGAGGGAGCGGGGCCCACACCACAGGCGCCACTTTTCGTAATTACCGCGCCTCTGATGCCGAACCCAGAGAACGCGAAAACAATGCGAAGTGCGGAAAAGGATACCACATTCCTTTGCGCTTTGCGGCACATGCTGACTGGTACGTGTGTCCGCGCATGCAGCTTGGCGAGAAGAAGGGGAGAAGGGGGAAGGGGGCGGGGGGGGGGGGGGGGGGGGGGGGGAGGGCAGCACCAACTGAAAGTGTGTTTACGGCTCCGTATTATCATAGAGACAGAGGTTCCACAGCACATGCGCCACGTCCTCACTTGAAGTATGAAAAAGACTTTGAGAGTGGAAAAGGACAACACTCTCTTTCCAGTGCTGTTGTGTAGGTGTGTCGATAGATGTAGGTTGGCCCCAGGAGGGGGGGGAGGGGGGGAGGGAGTTATGAAGAGGGGGAGAGGGGTGCCGAGGGGTAGAGGGGGGGGGGGGGGGGACATGGGCAGGTAAAAGGGGGGAAAGGGGGGGGGGGGGGGGAGGGGAGGTTTACCCTGGCCGGGGACGCGCTGAGGGACCTCGACGCCCAGCGGCCGCCAAAGTCTGGCCCTCCCCGCCGCCCGAACGAGGGGCTCCAGCGAGTCAGGCGGCTGCGCGCGGCACCAGCAGATCGCGCACAGCCCTCGTCAGCCGGTCAGCCCCCCCCCCCCCCCCCCCTCCCCAACAACCCAGCCACCCGGGCAAAGCGGGGGACAGCGATTTAGGTGCGATAGAATAAGCAACTCTTGATTGGGTCAGCGAGTCGGAAAAAGTGAGTTGTTTTGTATCTTCAAGTTAGGCATTCCGCAGTGTATCTGTGCTATATTCTGATATGCTTTCAAATGATTGAAGTTTTCCTCTGTTGGGGAGGACAAGGGGGCGGGCGGGGGGGGGGGGGGGGGGTTAAAGACAACAGTATATATAATGGCCGGATGCAGCCAACCCAAATCGTGGTTATACGGCGTGTTCTGCCTTTGACGCTGTCGTCAAAAGAGGGACGACGTGCTTGTTTTCTGAACATCTACCAGGATGCACCGCGCAACACTGAAATGGGGTATGCTCAATCTCCCCGCCGCCCAACAGCGCGCCGAGTGTCGCGCCCGCGACCCCGATCAAACGGTGCGCTGCATGACCGGCTGGGCGCGGGGAGGTCGCGAGAGATCGAAAGTAGAGGAAAGGGAGGAAGGAATGAAAGGGGGCAGAGGGGGCAAAGGAAGGGGGGAGGGGGGGCCCACTCTTGCGCGGCCAGGTAGGGCATCGGGATCAGCTCGGAGTCCGGCACAAATATGCCGTTTGCCTGCGAGGGAAGCGGGCAGGGGGGGCAACAACCAGGAGGCTCTCTCAGCCTGGGTCAGTCAACACGCCCGCCGACTGGGAGCCGGGAGGGGAGTGGTGGTTGTTTGGGGGGAGGGGGGGGGGGGGGGGGGGGGGCTCTCAGCCCGGACCATGACCCCAGCATAAAACCCTAAAAACCCTAAACACAACCGCCTCACACGCTCGGTGAGCTCGGACTGCCACTATCCCTGGAGTAACACCGCAGGCGCGCGTCCCGATGATAAACTGCGCCACGGCGGGAGCGGGACACCGCCGCCGCAGGTTTGCCACGGCGCCGTCGAGAGCGCACAGGGCAACCCGTCCCCTCTCAGTCGGGGGACGTCGGGGAGCGTGGCGAAAAGCGGCGAGTCCGGTGGCCCGCGCGGCTGCCCCCGACATTTTCGCACCGGGGGGGGCCGCCATGCCACTCCATCGCCTTTGCACCGCCTTCCCTAAACGGATGTTTCTAATGACACTCGAGTATCGCAAGATTGGGTCGACAATTCCGTGGTGTCTTTGGGGTGACTGTCGACTGTCGTGTACTCCATTGTCTTTCGGGGGGGGGGGGGGGGTCGAGAATAATAGTGAGTGCGCACAAGCCCGGAGGGTCGTTACGGTGGTCACTCACATGTGTGTCCCTCCCTCCGAAATGGCCCCTCTCTTTATACCAAAGCAATGCACTTGTATAGCGAATACCGGAACGCAGGCACCCGGGCAGCCCCCGAGAGAGAGAGGGGAGGGGGGGGGGGGGGGGGGGGGGGGGGATTGTCCCCGGGATTGACTGTGCCCCGGCAGCAAGGGAGGGCGGGAAGAAAGGGAGGGGGCTAGGGCCTTGGGGTTTCGGGTTAGGGTTTCACCCGCAGGGCCTTCTCCAGCGTCTTGTAGTTGAACAGCAGGTCGTCGATCTGCCGCTGCATGCGGTTCACGATCAGCTCCTCCTCGCTCTCCAGCTCCTGCTCTAACCGCACCTTCTCGTTGCTCAGCTTGGTCACGCTCTCCGTCAGCCGCCCCACCTGCCGCCGCGCGCAGGCCCAACCTGTCACCGCTACGGGTGCCGACGCACTTCGGGGACCGCCGCTGTTACACCGAGACAACAGTGCCAACCAATCCGCACTCGTTTGCGAAGCATGTGTGGCACTGCTCTTAGCAGACCCGATCCACATGGCGTCATCCGCAAACGCCACGCTGCGCCTAGACGCGCGGTCAAGCATTGCTCCCCCCTACCCCCCCCCCCCCCCCCCCTTTGCCCCCGGGTGCACACCCCCCAGGACAAGGCACCGACCTGCTTCTGCAGGCTCATGCGCTCCGTCTGCATGGTGGACTTCTCCCGCCCGAGCGCCTCCACCTGCCAGCGAGCCACGCAGGTGAGACGCCGCCCGCCCAGGGAGGCCACACAGACCGCCACGCAGACAACCACCCCCCCCCCCCCCCGGCCCCCCGTTGCCGCCGATTCTGCCCCCCTCTTCTTCTCCCTTCTGCACGGGACGTCAACACCTGATGCGCATGACGGCAAAACACCGGACCAACGACCAACCCCGCGCCGCCGAGCCCAGCCACTCGAGCTGCACCAACTGCCTGCGTGCCTCGGCGACAGGCGGCGAGACGCCGCGGAGACATGAGGGAAAGGGACCCGCAACGGCGGACCCCAAGTACGCGCCCACACGTCCGGTGGATCAGGGGTGCGGGATATGCGGGGAAACACTCGCATCGGCATTTGCATGGTGTCCCCCCGCCCTTTCCCCCCTTCCCCCTCGCCCCGCCGATCACACGTACCACACAATGCACACACTTGTGACGTTTGTGTTTGTGTTGTAATACACATACGGCGGTAACACGGATATGGCGCCAAACACTGCAACATAGCGGTATTCCAGGTGTGAAATGCGACTACCCATACATGCATCCTTCGGCACGATCTTAAACAAACACTCACGACCCCCATCACACACAAACACACACACACACACACACACACACACATTCCCTATACACTTGCTTACACAAATATGACCACGTATTTATTTGAAGTCGTGTGTGTGTGTGTGTAGCCCCCCCCCCCCCCCCCCCCAAAAGAACAACGCCAGCGCACCTGCGTCTGCAGCTTGTTGACGATGTACTCCTGCTCCGCCTCCAGCTGCAGCTCCAGCTGCACCTTGTCGTTGTGCAGCTTGGTCTTCTCCATGTTGAGCGCCTCCAGCTTCTTCTGCAGCTTGTTCACGATGTACTCCTGCTCCGCCTCCAGCTGGTTCTCCATGTGCTCCTTCTCCCGCGCCACCTGCACCACGCCCCCGCCCACACCCCCATCACACCCACGCCATCTGCAGCTCCACAGTCCCGGAGACCACTGGCAGCTGCCGCGGCGCACCTTCTCCAGCCGCTTCTGCAGAGTGTTGGTCAGAAACTCCTCCTCCTGCTCCACCTGAGGGGGAGGGAAGGAGGGCAAAGCAAGATGAAGCGCAGAGAGGTACCCCTAAGGCAGAACGCGGCAATGCCGGGCAGCCACCCGGCTTCCAGGCTGGCAGGCGGGGCCGCACCTCATTGGCCAGGATCTGCTTCTCCTTCTTCAGCTGCTCCAGCCGCTTCATGAGCTGCACAGCCATGCGGGCATCCGAAAAACATCAGCCACACGCGCTCGCGTTGCTGCAGCAAGAGGGCCCGTGCCTGGCTGACGCGCGACTCGACGCCGGGCGGCGGCGCACCTTGTTGGTGATGAACTCCTCCTCCTGTTCCACCTGCTTGTGCTGCAAGAGGAGCAGCAAGGGAGAGGGGAGGAAGAAGGAGGGGGGGGGGGAGGGGGGGGGGGGGGGGGGGTGTCAGACCAGGTCAGATCCGCATGTCAGTGCGCTCAGGCAGGGCGCGGAAGAGCGGCGGGGCGGCCCACCACCGCGAGGTTCTGCTCCTTTGTGTGGCGCAGCTCCTGGATGGCGTTGTTGGCGCGCCTGGTCTCCCGCACCAGCTGGCGGCGGGGCGCAGCATGACGGTGCGGAAAGTCGGCCCACTGTCAGTGCACCGCCCTCCTCCCCCCCCGAGACAAGGCCGCCCAAAGCCGCCACCTAAAAGAAAGCCCTCATTGCCCAATAATGCCCCCGCCCGCCCCTCCCTCGCAAAATGCCCCCTTCCCCCAGCGGCGACCCCGATTCGTTGGTGCGGAACTCCGTGGTGCTCCCCACCTGGGCCTTGGCCTCCTCCAGCTCCGCCTTGAGCGCCTCCATGGTCGCCATTGCGCCAGGCAGAGGGCTGTCGCTGCGGCGGACAGAGCGCGGCGCCGGGGAGACGACCCCTTCCACCGTCCGCCTGCGGTCTAGGGCTGTGTCGCAGGCTGCGTCTGGAGCGGCAAGGGGCGCAGGGGGAGGGAAAGAATAGGGGGGGAGGGGGGTGAGAGCGCCGTCATTGCATGGCATAGAGAGGGTGGTGGTGCACAAGGAAAGGAGGGGGCGCTGGCTGATCTTGACGAACACAATTATGCGGCCCGCACTGCTATCCGACGGAGGCTCGGTATGGGCTGATCAACCTTCGCAACAGTGCGGTGTTTGCCTATCCGCCAATCAGCGAAGCTTCCAGCGCGAAAAAACATACAACTCCTCCGGCACGCGCGTGCAATGGTGATAAACGAACAGTCGTCGCTAGACATACGCGCTTCTTATTCCGTAGTCCGACGCTCGCGCCGTTCCGCGACGCCGGCACGTGCTGCCTGCCTGAGTGGTTCCGAGA
The DNA here is from genome assembly GCA_006384855.1 of Tetraselmis striata. Lineage (NCBI taxonomy): Eukaryota > Viridiplantae > Chlorophyta > Chlorodendrophyceae > Chlorodendrales > Chlorodendraceae > Tetraselmis > Tetraselmis striata. The sequence goes on along the minus strand of VCJN01000233.1, from coordinate 36,299 downwards.
GTGCGACGCCTCCGGCTATGCACCTGGGCGCGCCCTGAGCGAGCTTGCCGAAGCTAGCCACGTCGACGGCGCGCAAACGTGGTACGGCAGGCACACCGACGCATCAGGTGGCGGCCGGCGAGCTGTCGGCGTACGATCTGCCCCTCTACTCCCGCGTCGAGTTTAGCCTCTTCCACGTGTTTTAACGTAGTGTGATTTTTGTAGAGGCCTTAAAAGCCCCGTCAGCACGAGCAGAGCCGGAACCGGGCGCGCTGGCAAAGCCTCCATCTGTCGCCAGACGCCAAAGCAGGCAACGATCCAAGGGGCCTCCAGCAGGAGCTACCCAGGAATTCCCCCGCCCATGTGCCGGCCAAGGCGGCCGTGCGCGCACGGCTGGCGGGAGGAGGCGCCGAGTGCAGAGGCGCTACCGGCGCGAGAAACACATACCGTCGCGCTGGATAGAATACTCGGCGGCGATCGAGCCCCGTTGGTCCGCTGCTCAGTGCGGTGGGCCGATCCGGAAGTGCTTGGCAGGACGATCTCGCGATTGAGTGTCAGGGGTATGGACGCCAGTAGGTGTAAGGTTGGCGGTTGCCTTGGCGGGGCGCAGGGGTGGCGAGGTTGCGAGCCAGGAAGGCGGGCGGCAACGGCGGGCGCACGAGTAGTTCGCCTCGCAGTGCTGCGCTCGCTGGTGGTAGTCGCTACTCGTACTGCTGGGCGGACAGGTTGACCTTGGCGGTACGCCCGGGCCCGAGCCAGTGCACCGCGCCGCCGCCGCCGCGTACTCGCGTGATGCCCGCGTACTCGCGCGTGCATTGCTGATAATCCAGCCGATCCAGATAATCCAGCAATACTAAATAGAACGATCGTTCTATTATTATCAGGTTGGTGATATGAGGTGTAATCCTTATAGTGTATCTACACCATATAGCACAATAAATCCTTAGCCGCCATCGATGATGTATTATTAATCCTTGTACAGACGACTATGTAATAATTATTTAATGGATTAAACCACTAGCACGAGCGGGTAGTGAGGGAGTCATGGGCAGACGGGCGGGCCGGAGGCGTGCTGCCGTGATGACGATATATTCCGTGTCGCGGTGCCGGCAGCGATGATGATGGTGATGTCATCAGTCACATGGTCTCAGACAAAAGGGCGTGGTCTCTAAATTTTGTCGTTGTTAAGTACTTAACTGAGTTTAGTCAGACGACCGACCGAGTTGTGCGGTCGAACGACTACCACCTGGAAAATATATCACAGTAGCCAGTCATCGGCTCTGTCTAGAATCTTCCAGGATGGGACAGTGAGCAGCGGACTCGCGACCGCACCAGCTCCCGACCTGTTTCCCTGCCTGCCTGCCGCTACTACTTAGCCAACTGTCTAGACCATAGCGCTCATCCCTTTTGCTGTTGCGCTTCACGCACCAGCAATCGCGCGGCACCTGTGCCGCGAGGGGAAGCGATCCTTGTCGATATTATCCGCATGCGCTAGCACGACGCCCTGCGCACGGCATTGTCAGGGCTCAGTATGCCTGACAACTCCGGTGACGCCCCTAGTGGCCTAGCCGAAGACCGCATCGCCGCGCTGGAGGCCGGTTTCGCGGGGCTTACGGAGCTTCTGGAAGCCCTACGAAGTGACCTTCAGCGGCCTAGTGGTTCTACTCCTACCGAGCCCCGCGCGCCCGCTAGTAGCGCTGCCGCGGCGAGCTCCCAGCACGACGCACCGGCTCGCGCAGAGCAGGTTTCCGTGCCCCAGCCCCAGCGCGGTGGCCCTAGTGCCGCTGCCCCTTCCTTAGTCTGGGAGGAGTGGGCTCATTTAATTGGCCCCGGCTTTTCCGTCCAGCCCAGTCCCGGCCTCTCTCCGATTCCCCAACTGTACGACATCTCATCTGACGAGACGCACCGCCAGCTCATCGCGCGTCGGCACTGGGCCACTTTGGATCAGTACCGCTCTCTGTACTGCTTTGGCTTCTACGATGCGGTGGCCCACGCGGCTCTCTGCGAGGCGCTCGCGTCGATTCAGAGAGCGGCAAGCGCGGCGCAGCCCCCTGGTGAGGAGGACCTTCGCCTCCTTGAAGCGGGCGTGGCGGCCTACGACGCCTCAAATAAACACCGGCGCGACTTCCTGGCGTTTATCCGCCTCAACGCGTCGAACGATGCGGATGCGCGGACCAAGACAGTCGCACAGGTGGTTCGCCGCAGCCTCCTCAAGCCCGGTTTCGCGGACTATGGTTCGGAAGCAGTGGCGCAGCTCAGCGACGAGCTTTTGCGCCGCGAGGCCGAGTACAGCGTCACGGCGGCGGCAAAGGCAGCCGTACAGCAGCGCTTCGGCGTGGGACCAGACCCCAACGAGGAGGAGGACAACGACGACGAGCCACCATCCAGAGCGCGACGGCGCCGGCCCTCCGGACGCCGCCCACGCCCAGACTTCCGCCCCACAGCCGACGACGCCGACAAGGGCAAGGGCAAGGGCAAGGCCTGACGGTGCGGCCCGCCGTTCCGCTTCGTTACCACGCCCCTCCACGTTTCTGCGCCATCGCGTGCGGCAGAACTGGCGGGAGTGGCGGCGAATCGGGGCGAGCGGGCGCGTGCTCCGGTGGGTTCGCGAGGGAGTGCCGCTACCTTTCTCTGGCGCGGCGCCCACGCCTTTCCACCGGGGCGTCTCTCTACAGGACGCTACGCCTCAGCAGCTCGAGTGGTGGGAGCGGGAGAGCCAGCGACTAGTAACAGTCGGCGCGATAGAACCTGGCGTGCGCGAGCACTACGTGTCGCGAGTCTTCCTAGTACCAAAGCCGGGCTGCAACCAGTGGCGCCTTGTAATAGACCTGCGCCATCTAAACTCTTACTGCGCGGTCTATTCCATGCGATTCGAAACTCTGCGTCGCCTGCGGTACCTGGCGAAACGCGGCGACTGGGCGTTTTCCTTCGACCTGCAGGACGGCTACTACGCCCTGGGCTTGCGGGAGGACGTCCGCGACTTCTTTACAATCAACGTACGTGGCACCCTGTGGCGCTTCGCGGCCCTCCCCATGGGTTGGTCGCTAAGCCCTTACTACTTCTGCACTCTGATGGCGGTCATGGTGCGCTACCTGCGTCAACCAGACTTCGCGACCTACAGCAGCTACGGCCGGCCCTTCCGTCGACGCTTGCGTCGCCGCAAGGCGCGCGGCGTTTGCCTCCTACCGTTCATCGACGACTTCCTGTTTCTGGCACCGTCGCGCCAGCTGGCTCTACGCCTACGGGCCGAGGTCGAGCGAGTCTGGGGGCGCCTGGGCCTGGCCAAGCACCCCACCAAGGCGCACCCCGAGCCCACCCAGCAGCTGCAGCACTTAGGCCTGGACCTGGACCTGGTCGCTATGCAGTTCCGCGCCCCAGCGGCGAAACTGCGTCGGCTCTCCAACCTGGCCCGCGACCTCATGTGCATCGCTGCGCGCCGCCGCCGCCACGCGCCGGCCAAACTCCTTGCGTCTCTCGCCGGGCAGGGCCAGTTCCTCTACCTCGCGATGCCTCCGGCACGTTTCTACCTCCGCGAGGCGCACACCGTCCTGGGCCGATGCTCCTCCCCGAGCGGCAAGGTCGTTCTGACGCGTCAGCTCATTCGCGATTTGGAGTGGTGGCGCGATGTTCCCACGCGCCACAACTAACGGCGCACCGATTCTGCGCCCGGTGGAGACAGCCTATCTGCACACGGACTCCAGCCAGTACGGCTGGGGTGCGGTACTGTGCGAAACTACGGAGGCACGCGGATATTGGTACGAGGAGGATCGTCGACGTCATATAACGTACAAGGAGCTCAAAGCGGTACGTCTCGCCATACAGTCATTTTTGCCACGGCTGATGGGGCGCCGCGTACTTTTGTACGAGGACAATCAGGCGGTGGTGCATATCCTGTCCAATTTGACTACTCGGTGACCGGTACTTATGGCGGAACTTCGCAAGCTATGGTATTTGCTGGATGTACACGATATTCGTTTACGAGTACGGTACATTCGGTCTGCGGCGAACGCATGGGCGGACAAGCTTTCGCGAGAGAAGGGCTTTTCCGATTGGATGATCAATCCTCGTATATTCCGGTACGTCGATCGCATCTGGGGACCACATACGGTCGACCGATTCGCAACTATGGAGAACGCCTTGTTACCTCGGTACAACTCCCGGTGGACGGTCCCAGGTACCGAGGCGGTGGACTCCTTGGCCCAGTCGGACGCCACGTGGCGCGCCGAAGTGAACTGGTGCAATCCCCCCTGGCAGCTGCTGGACGATCTGGTGCTAAAGCTGCAGCAATCGGGCGCCGCGGCGACCGTGGTCGCCCCGGCCTGGCACGGCCGCCCTTGGCTCCAGCAGCTACACGAGATGGCGACCGAGGTACTGCACTACCCTCCTTCCCGCGATCTGTTCTTTCCCGGGCTGCTCGGGCGCCGCGCGGGCGTCGGGCCGCCGCCCTGGAGCGTGATGCTCTTCCGCCTTCCCTTCCGTCCTTCTTCTACCGGTCGCGACGCGCCGGTTACGGGGCGTTAAGTGCTGCTGCTGCTACCTTGGACGTTTCCGCGGACGCTTTTCAGATCACCCGTACAGATGCTCACAGCAGACAACACCCGGCTGTGCGGTACGGGTTGAAATCGAACGTACCGTCTGCACCATGGGCAGCGATTATGCGACCTGGGCTACTGCGGTTACTCGGCGACGACGAGGTTGGGCGCCGTGCCGCGAATTTCTTGATGTCTTCGCGCGCGGAACGTACCTTGCAGTCTTACGGATCTGAATTCAACCTACTCTGCGAGTTCTGCGCGCAAAATGGGAGACTGCCGGACACGGCGGATCCGCCGCTCATCGTTCGGTACATCTCTTGGGTTGCGGCACGTGGCCGCAACAAAGCTGGTGCCTTTGGACCCTACCTTTCAGCGATCAACGCCTTTTTCACCGATAATTTCAAGGAGCCGCCGGCGCTTGGGCCTTTCGTCAACCAGGCGATGCGCGGTTGGGAGCTGGCTCAGCAGGTGCTGGACGCCCCGGACTACCGGGTGCCTCTGCCTGCGGACGTCGCCCTCGCCTGTGTTCGGCGTGCGCAGCGGCTGGTTTCTCACAGGTCCATCGCGTGCGACCTGCCCACATTCCGTGCCCTGCTCGTTACCGCGGTCAATTTCCTTTTTTTGTCACCGCGCGGGTACTAGTACGGGGTGCGGCGTGCGCGATTTGGCGGTTGATTCCCGCAGCATTACGTTGTACCGTCGAGTACTTAAGGGCAGGCCTTCCGGGGCGCCTCGTCCGGTGCTGCAAATTTCCCGCGAGGCGCACCCCGAAACCGCGGAGCTTTTGGAGTTCTTCGTCAGCTGCCGCGATCACGTGCTGCCCGGTGCTACTCGGTTTTGGCAGCTCCCTGATGATGATCCCGGCACGTGGACCGCGGCTACTGTCTCCGAATGGGTAACTGCCGCTGCCTTGGCAGTGGACGCTACCCCGCCTGCTGGTTTCTGCTGGTCGTCGCACAGCCTTCGCAGTGGCGGGGCGTCCGCGGCCTCGGCCACGGGCGGCCCTATGCCTACGATTCGCTGGCTTGGCGGCTGGAAAGTGGGCAGCGGCGTGGTCCTCAATTACATCGTGCCGGGCATCCTGGACTCCGCTGGGGCCCGCTACTTCTTCGGCTCCCTGGCACCGCAGCGTTGCGCTGCTAATCTTTCACAGTGACTGGTTTTCACCGGTAACTGTAGCCTTCCGATTTTGCCTGGCAACGTGACTCGCACTCTGTCTAATCGTTGTTAAGTACTTAACTGAGTTTAGTCAGACGACCGACCGAGTTGTGCGGTCGAACGACTACCACCTGGAAAATATATCACAGTAGCCAGTCATCGGCTCTGTCTAGAATCTTCCAGGATGGGACAGTGAGCAGCGGACTCGCGACCGCACCAGCTCCCGACCTGTTTCCCTGCCTGCCTGCAGCTACTACTTAGCCAACTGTCTAGACCATAGCGCTCATCCCTTTTGCTGTTGCGCTTCACGCACCCACCCGTCCCACCCATCTTGTTTGGTGTGGCGAGGGGCTTGTAAGACAAGACACTCGCTTCTGGCAACGTGACTCGCACTCTGTCTAACGATTCGATGTTACCTAGCGCTACCTTGGGTCCCAGCAGCGAATCGCTACTATCATCTCATGGAATATTCCCTTAATATTACCCCCGTCCTATCCTATGTATTTTAATGTTGAGTGGCCGAAATTCGACACCGGTGCGACCTGTGTTATATAAAGTACTGGAATCTGGAGCGGGTGCACCGAACCTGAAATGCACCGGGTAGACCCGCATGGAATTTCTTCGAAACGTATCAGGTACTGTAGCGATTCAAGTACGAAATCGAAAGCGGGGGTGCATGTCTGCTCACTCGCATGCCTGCGTCCGGGCTACATATCCCCTTTTCATCATCGTTCTTATTGATTGTATCACACTAGCTATCACCTGGGGTACCCTTGGTATCACCAGGCAAAGTAATTCTCGTACAGTAGGGCGGACCTTTCGTGGTCAGAGGCGAGTATTTTGATGGCGCAACGTTTTAGACAGCGATCCAACATTGTTGGAAATTCCGCCACTGGCCTCCAATTTGTCTTGCAGAATGCTTCGGCGATTTGCTTGTTGACTATAACGAAGCGTCGTGGGGAACGCTCTTCACACCTTGCGACACAAGAGTCCTCCATATGCCGCCGGCCTTTGGCTCGCCGATGAAGAAGACCACAATATTTCCGGGCAGGAAAGATTTATGCGCCGGTGGGACCTACGGCTTCGACGCGCTACTTCGCGCCGCCACAATCGGGCATTCCCTCGCGGCCCAAGGAACACAGGTGCTGGTCGGCGCCAACCGCCCACCATTGTATGCCGCCTCCGGGCACCGTCCCGCGCAGTCGGTTGGCACCATCGGGCCGCTACTGCGCGCTGCTGTCCGGCACCATCCAGCAGCCGCTACAATGTGTCCCGTTCGCTTTCGCAGTCGTCTGCTGGAGCACGCGACAAGTCGGCGCCAACGGGCCGCCACTGCACGCATCTGGTCGGCGCCAACATGCCGCCCCCTGCAGCATGTGCTCCGGTCGCTTCCGTGGCATGGGCACGCATCTGGTCGGCGCCATCAGGCCGCCCCTACACCATGTGCCCCCGGTTGCCTCCGCGGCCCGGGCACGCAGCTGGCCGGTGCCAACGACGAGCCACCGTTGCAGTCACGTTGTGCCTCGATTGCCTCACACTCGTCGAAACGGGGTCCGCTTAACCGCGCTTAACGACTACCAGGCGCGAGTAGTCGCCTATATATATCGCGCCTAACGTTAGGCGTCACAGTACTTTAAACTTGGCGGTAAGGATGAGTACGGCAGCGGAGCCCTGCATCAAAGTACTATAGCGAGTAGCGGGTACTCGGTAGTCACGAGTGCACAAAGTACGAGACGAGTACACGAGTCACTGTACTTTACGGGAATCGCCGCCCTTCATATCTGCTATTAGGCGCGCGCCTCCTCACGAGTACGCGCGGAAGATACCCGCGTGATGACGAGTGATGATGACGAGCAGGCGGGGCAGTACGGTACTGGTCGATACACAACAAAGGCTGCAAAATGCATTACACGGTAGTCACGGTTGGTTTTGTGATTTAATAAAGGTGAGGTGCCAGGCTGGATCAGCGGCCAATGAGCGTCGAGCTTCGGGATGTGGTTAAGCGGACATGGGCGCGCCTACTCCTAGCTGGCAAATTTAACGTCAAGGCACCGGACAGTTTCGGATTTATGGCGGAGGGGTCGGCAACTGCATAAAGTATTAGGGAAATACTAGAAATTTAATTACAATGGGTCTATCTACTACCGTCCCCGCCTGGCCCCGCCCCAGCGGCCGGCTGGCTCCGCTGCCGCCGGCCTCTTCCTGCCGCCGGCCTGTGGTGCTATGCCCGCTGCCGGCTCGGGAGCTGACTGCCCCTTGCTGCCTGCAGCTACTTCTGCGGGTATCTTATTCATGACAGCTGCTGCCATCTGCGCCCCACGGCTAAGGGGCTTGTATGACGGGGCTGGCCTGGATGCCGCCGCGCGCGCCCGTTGCGCTTGCTTCTTCTGGCGTCGAGCCTGCATCCTCGCATTATCCGCAAAGTTGGAAGTGACACGCACATGGGTTGCATAAACTACATGCTTCCGGTTAGTAGCGTCATGAAGCGCTGGGGCTTGAGTAGCACGGGGAACATGAGCTGATCGAGCGAACGGGGGAGGGGGGCTGGAGCCGGTAGACAGTTCTTGCACCGGTGCGCCGTTCTGGTCGATTCCGGACCTGCGGTAGTGATGTAAGAAAAAACACTAAGTCGCCGACACTCAGGCAGCAACAACATCAGCAGATACACGATGAGCAGGTAAGGCAGCCGGCAAGCGCACCTTTGCACTGGGGGTGTGGGAGGGTCGGGAACCCTTGTTGCATGCGTCGGCGTCACCGAGTTAAGCAGGGCAGCTTGCTCCTCCTCCACGGTCAAATAGGGTGGGGGGACGGCGGTCGTCCCTTTGGTGACGGACTCCGTGTATTACCTGCCCCACCACGTTGCTGCCCAAAGCTGGATGACCTGAGTCTTCCTCTCCGGCCACTTCTTGGAAAGTGGCTAGTTTCTCCTGCGGCTGCGGGCGGCCTTTTGAATATGCTTGCGCAGGACGTAGTCGGTGGGCGCGCCGGGAATGATGTCGTAGGCGAGGCCGGTGGCAGTCGCAGCGAGCTCTTTGAAGCGCTTGATAATGTGGCCTTTGTATACCCTGGGATTTCTGCGTCCAGGTAGATAGGGCAGTCCGGTGACACCGTCGATGGGGTAGAACGCGTCGAAAGCGGCATCGAAGTGGTGCTTGAGCGCCGCTGCTCGGGAAGGAGTAGCAGGCGGATTCGTTTTTTAGGTTCGTCTTTATTCTATTGAACTGGAAATAACAAGAACACGCCGGATACATGGGCGGCGGGGGCACCTGGGACGGCGCGTTCAGACCGCTGCCTCTCCGTGCCGGCGATCGCCTGCTGCGCGACGGCGCTGCCGAGTCCGGTTACCGACGCTGAAGACATACGCGACACCGCGGTCGGGCGAGTGTAGAGCTGGATAAGACCACCGCCGGCCACGCGAAACCCGGCTTCCTCTAGCTGTGACAAATCGCAGCTGCACACGTACGCCGCGTCGAAGCCCAGATCTGTCTCGTCTTGCGCCTCCGCTAGGGAAGTGAATACGTACACCCCTTGCGCAGCCTGGTTGGCGGTGCTGCTGGCCTCGCGAAGGCGGGCGGTGGTCAAGGGTCCGTTCAGCTTGACCCCGTCAGAAACATTCGACGAGCGGTCGGCGCTGGCGGTCGTGAGGTAGTAGCGCAGGGGCGGGCCGCGCGGGGCAGGCGGGGGCTCGGGCGACCCGCTCTGCAGCTTGAAGCCTTTCCACGAGGCGTCATCCGGGCCGGCAGCGTTATGGAAGGTGCTGGCGGAGGCCATGGTGGCAGTGGGGGGCGAGCAGGGCAATTTGTTGTTCATGCGAGGCGGTCAATATGCGATGCGAGTGCGCGGCTGTCCGCGCTTGGTTCAGCGGTGAGCGGCGGTGACCGTCAGGCGACCCCGTGCTTAATGCGCGTACAAGGATGTGCAACGATGTATGTGCAGGGATGTGCAACGGATGTCCAGCGGATGTGCAGGGATGTGCATGGATGTGCAGCGATGTATGTGCAGGGATGTGCAGGGATGTGCAACGGATGTCCAGCGGATGTGCAGGGATGTGCAGCGATGTGCACAGCGATGTGCAGCGGATGTGCAGGGATGTGCAGGGAGTACGTGCAGCCGCCTGTACTTAGCCCGGAGGCTCCGCGTCGGCGCGCGACACGCGAGCCCGCTTGCGCATATCAATTTGATGAAATTATCGAAACGAGAAATTCATACGGTACTTTACAATATATGCTCAATTCACAAACGCCACTGTTGCTGCCTAGATGCTACTACTGCCCAGCATCAACACCGCCATCATCCTCATCAAGGGCGGCGATGTCCTTGGCATGGGAGTGCTTCACGTAGGAGCACCACTTGTGCCGGGCAGCAACATCAACATCAGCGCAAAGTGCAGCAAAGCAATAACAACAGCATGTAGGACGCTATTGCAATAATATATAACACAGGTGGCCCATTACCTGATCATCTGCCTGGGCGCAGCATCAGCAGCGGCCCTTTGCCGCCGCCCCCTGCCAGCAGTGTTGATGGCCTCCACTGTGAGATTCAGATGTGACATACAGGTGACGAAGCACTACTACTAGCGACTATTATTTATCCGTGAAGGCTGCTGCTGGTGGCGGCACGTCCATCCAGTTACGTGCGAGTACATCCGGCGTTATTGCCGGCGGGCGATAAATCCTTTTTGTCATCATTCTGGTAGTCGTACCAGCCCGGTGAAGCGTACATGGCACTGACGTACAAGGTACAAGGTTGTCCGTGTAGTACCGGGTAGTACGCGATATATTTATTACGCCGGTACCGGGTATTAGTACCCGGTACCCGGTACCCGGGCACGATGACGAGTGGTCATGTGGATAACTACGACAATTAGTACATGGGAGCGCAAATCTCAGCCGTACTTTTTGGCCAAAGTGGGGAATTTTGTGTACATTATAGCTAGTACTGCTGAACGGGCCTGCCAGCCGTCCGATCAAAGGTCATCAGATGGGCGGTTTGGCTGCCATGTTTTGCCAAAGAGTGCTCACGTTACATAAATATTCGCGAGGGGGAGGGCGGGGGCAGGCAGCGCTTTGCCGAAGAATGATTGAATTACAATATTCGCGACAGCTGCCATCGGGGAATGTGGCCCGGCGGGGGGGGTGGGGGGGCGGGCGGGCGTGGTCCCCCCGCCGCCCCCGCGCCCCCCCCCCCCCCCCCCCCCCGCCGCTCCCGCCGGGGGAGTGAGGGGAGGGGGGTAAGGGGGCGGGGGCTACTGCTTGTTCTTGTTCTTGCGTGCCCGGGGGACCCTCCGCTTCGACGATCTCGCTGCCTCCGCCTCCGCCTCCGCCTCCGCCTCCGCCTCCGCCTCCGCCTCCGCCTCCGCCTCCGCCTGCGCCTGCGCCTCCGACTCCGCGACCGTCAGTTTCTTACCTCGGCGTTTCTTCACTGGCCTCTTCCGCTTCTTGTCATCCCTCAGTGTCTTCACCACCCCGGGAGGCTGTGCCGTCGATCCGACGACGCCGCCATGAGCTTCCTTACCTTCGCGTCGGGACGCCCCCTGTGCCCAGACACCCACAACAAGCCACAATCGTTTCGCCTTTAAGCGGCTGAGGATGCGGCCTCCTCGGCCACCACGAGTTGCGCCGCTGGCACTGTGGAAGCCTTGGCGTTGAGGTGGGCCTTACGGCGCTCCCGGACGAACCTGCGCGCGGCACAAGTTAGCCACGAGTGGGTGCGTGCTAATGTGGAGGATGGAGTGTTTTGTTGCGCGCCCACCTTGTCACGCGTTTCCTCATGTCTTTCTCGTCCTCCTCGATGCCGGCGGCGCGGACACGCGAGACAACAAGGCTCGCCGCCCACTTTTGCCCGGGGGGGCGAGGTCGGCCATGGCGCTGTGAGCGGTGAAGGGGGGGGGGGGGGGGGGGGGGGGGGGCGGCCGAGGTGGAGAAACTAACACCCAGTCGACGACCGCCTTCCGCAGCAGTCAACGACACATCGGAGGCGAGGAGCAGCGCGCCACTACTATTTATATGCACGTATTGTCAAGAGCTAGTCGGTGCGGCATTGTGTCGGTGTAATTTCGCAATGTTTATTGTTGAAGTAGCACGGCGTAATGGATACGGCGAGTGAATCCGGGATAATGTGTGCGACGAATGTGCGCGCGCAGCGGTGTGCGGCGGTGTGCGGCGGTGTGCGGCGGTGTGCACCGATGTTAATATAGTGTGAATATTATATCGGCCGTAGACGATCAGGTCTGGCAGCACCGCCCGTGCTTGTAAATAAGCGACAATGGGTCTAGTCTCCCGCTAGTCTGTGCACCGCAAGTGCACTCCGCAAGCCTCGCCTCCATCCGCGTCGGAACCGGTAGTAAGTGTTGTTGTGTGCGCACATCGTGACAACATTAAACGGTGGCAATTGCAATTATTAGCGGTGGATAATGTGAAGGCGTTTTCGAAATCGACAGAGAATGAGGCGGTGCTGGCGGAGTGCATTGGCGGTGCACAGAATAGCGTGTTGCTGGGGTTTTGGCTGCATCGGACGCCGTATTCCCACCCATCCGGCACGGAATGTCCGGTTTTCACACATTTGTGTGTTAATAAAGCAGTGTGAATATTACGCGTCTTTTACGCCGGGTGGATGGGCATCCGGCGTCCGATGCACCCCAATTATTTGCAGCACGCTACTCTACGCACCCCCAACGCACTCCGCAAGCCTCGCCTCCATCCGCGTCGGAACCGGTAGTAAGTGTTGTTGTGTGCGCACATCGTGACAACATTACACGGCAATTGCAATTAGCGGTGGACAATGTGAAGGCGTTTTCGAAATCGACAGAGAATGTGGCGGTGCTGGCGGAGTGCATTGGCGGTGCACAGAATAGCGTGTTGCTGGGGTTTTGGCTGCATCGGACGCCGTATTCCCACCCATCCGGCACGGAATGTCCGGTTTTCACACATTTGTGTGTTAATAAAGTGTGAATATTACGCGTCTTTTACGCCGGGTGGGTGGGCATCCGGCGTCCGATGCACCCCAATTATTTGCAGCACGCTACTCTACGCACCCCCAACTCACTCCGCAAGCCCCGCCTCCATCCGCGTCGGAACCGGTAGTAAGTGTTGTTGTGTGCGCACATCGTGACAACATTACACGGTGGCAATTGCAATTACCGGTGGGTAATGTGAAGGCGTTTTCGAAATCGACAGAGAATGAGGCGGTGCTGGCGGAGTGCATTGGCGGTGCACAGAATAGCGTGTTGCTAGGGTTTTGGCTGCATCGGACGCCGTATTCCCACCCATCCGGCACGGAATGTCCGGTTTTCACACATTTGCGTGTGAATATATATAGTGTGAATATTACGTAGGCGTCTTTTACGCTGGGTGGATGGGCATCCGGCGTCCGATGCACCCCGAATCTCACCAACACGCTACTCTACGCACCCCCAACGCATTCCGCCAGCCCCCCCTCTTTCCGCGCAGGTCCTACGTTCCATTGTATGTATATACATACGTACATGTATTGCTCCGAAACCAGCCCAAACTTTATGAGTGCACAAGTGTAAATGGGGGGGGGGGGGGGGGGTGGGGGGGGGGATGTGGCGGCGGGGCATCCACTCACACATACCCCAGCGATGCATGACAAATATTACATGCCGTGGCGGGTCGGCGGGCCGACCCGGCGGGGGGGGGGGGGGGGGGGGGGGGGCGTCTATTCAACTACACGTGCGACAGTGTCGTTTCGTGGAGCAGTATATGTGCCCGGCCTCATTTATACCGCCCCCTACCTGCGCTGCATGGTCTACCCCTAAGAATTACTTAGCACAAACCGTCATTACTTAATAGGAACCTAGCACAGCCAGGCTTATATGCCCGCTTTCCCGATCAACTTCTACGCACTTTCCGTCCCTCAACCGCCGGACATGGGGGTTAAGCCGCCAGCCTCGGCAGTTGCTTAGCCAGACTTGGCATCCCGTACCGTGTCCATGGCTTCGCAGCTCTGCCGCTGGCACACGCCGAGTCCGGCGCTTGCTGCCGCGGGGTTGCGCACGCATGCACGCACGGTAATACGCCGCCGACGCCGCCACGCTTACTTCCACCACCTTCGCCAGCCGCAGCTTCGCACGCCTTTCCGCCGACATACGAAACGCACGAATCCCCCCCCGTCCCCGCGTCATGTATATTATATTCGAGGCGACTATGCGGGGCGCAGCACACGCCGCGGCGTGGGTCGGCGGAGCGACAGGCGGCGGGAGCCCTAATGGCCGGGCAGTATCCACACCCACACAGGCACCGCCGCTCACCTCCGACGCGGATGAACCGCCTCCCAAAGGAAACATGCCGGTTGGTGGTAAGCCCAGCAGGCGTGCGTGGGGTGCCGGCGCCGGTACTGGTGCGACGGAGCTGTCGCGTCAGGAACCGCACCGCATGTGGAGCAACACATGGCGGTGCCGGCCCCACCTATGTCTAGGGCCACCTCCTCACAACACCCCGCCACGACGGCGTCGGCCACCGCCGACGGCGCCGTTGCGGGGGGGGACGCCCTGCCAGGCGACGATGATGCGCCTGGTGCGCCGCGTCAGGAGGCAGAGGAGGCCGTGGTCGAGGCGACTGATCGGGCTGAGGGGGTTGTCGAGGCGAGCGAGGCTGCGCTCGCGCCACCCGCCCCGCAGCCACCTGCGGGACATGCCGACTTGCTCGTCGCCATGTTGACCGGAGCACTACGAGCAGTGGCGGGAGGCGGCCACATGCACTATCATGTGCGTGTCCTGGCCGGACGCCCGTCATGCGTGGACTGCGGCCAACGGACGGACTGGGAGTGTTGCTGCGACGGCACCCCGGCTTTGTGCGGCCCCAAGTACCCATGCATGGCGACCCATCAGCGGGCAGTCCCCTGCCCGACCACGGCCACGAAGAGGGCGGAGTTCCGCCATGTCAGGGACGCGTTCCACGACGCGACTCGCGCCGCCGTGTGTGAGGCTTCCGAGAAGGCACGCGCGGCTGGTAGGGTGCGCAGGGTGAGGCGGCGGACGGCCCAGGAGCTGAAGGAGAGCGAGACATGCCGTCAGTGAGGTCGGGCGCAATGTCATTGGGTGGGGCACACGGACGTGTAACACTTGCACTTTGCGCGTACTGCTGGGTTACATCCAGGCTGCGTCACACTATGCAACCGGAAAGGCTGCGTTGCTACTGCAAACAATGCGACGCCTCACTCTGTAGCAACCGCTGCCGCGCCTATCCCACAGCCGCTGCCCCCCCCCCCCCCCCCCCCCGCGCGGGATCCCCGCCATCAGCAGCTTGCACTTGCACTTTGCGCGTACTGCTGGGTTACATCCAGGCGGCGTCACACCGGAAAGGCTGCGTTGCCACTGCAAACGATGCTACGCCTCACTCGGTAGCAACCGCTGCCCCGCCCATCCCACTCGGGATGCTGAGAGCAGCTAAAGGGCACCGGGGGCGGGGCAAGAGGGAGCAGGGCCAATGATTGTGGAAGAGCGGGGACCCGCTTGCATGCCATCGTATTATATCTTGCACAATATCTGTTGCTGCACTCATATCTCACATCACTAGCTTAGCTATAGTGATTCCCCCCCCCCCCCCCCCCCCCCCCCCGCACTGCGTACGCACAAGCCTGGGTATACGCATCAACTGCCCGCCGGGATGAGAAACTGGTATTGGTAGTGTGTCTGTGGGGTGGAGGGGGGGGGCAAAAGAGCTGCCAATTGCTGCCAAGCTGGTGCGTTACATTGGGGCAGGCGCTGGGCAGACAATTGGGGCTCGCTTCAGAGCATTGTCTAGTGCCTATGCGGCTGCGCCGCCTCCGCCGCATGCAGACTCTGCGGGCTCACCAGCACCGCCACCTCAGTCATGCGGCCCTGCATCCCGCAGCCCGCCGCCGTCAGCCAGATCAGAGGTATCCAGAAGCCAGTGCTGGGGTTGTTGCGGCATGACCGCATAGTTTTCAGCGGCTGCCGTCCACAGCTTGTAATGCATCCCTTTCCGCCGATTCCGCTGTATGCGCTGTCTTAAAGCCGCGCTGCCCCGGCCGCCGCGCCTTGGCGCCGCGCTGCCCCGGCCGCCGCGCCTTGGCGCCGCGCTGCCCCGGCCGCCGCGCCTTGGCGCCGCGCTGCCCCGGCCGCCGCGCCTTGGCGCCGCGCTGCCCCGGCCGCCGCGCCTTGGCGCCGCGCTGCCCCGGCCGCCGCGCCTTGGCGCCGCGCTGCCCCGGCCGCCGCGCCTTGGCGCCGCGCTGCCCCGGCCGCCGCGCCTTGGCGCCGCGCTGCCCCGGCCGCCGCGCCTTGGCGCCGCGCTGCCCCGGCCGCCGCTGTCTTGGCGCCGCGCTGCCCCGGCCGCCGCTGTCTTGGCGCCGCGCTGCCCCGGCCGCCGCTGTCTTGGCGCCGCGCTGCCCCGGCCGCCGCGCCTTGGCGCCGCGCTGCCCCGGCCGCCGCTGTCTTGGCGCCGCGCTGCCCCGGCCGCCGCTGTCTTGGCGCCGCGCTGCCCCGGCCGCCGCTGTCTTGGCGCCGCGCTGCCCCGGCCGCCGCGCCTTGGCGCCGCGCTGCCCCGGCCGCCGCGCCTTGGCGCCGCGCTGCCCCGGCCGCCGCGCCTTGGCGCCGCGCTGCCCCGGCCGCCGCGCCTTGGCGCCGCGCTGCCCCGGCCGCCGCGCCTTGGCGCCGCGCTGCCCCGGCCGCCGCGCCTTGGCGCCGCGCTGCCCCGGCCGCCGCGCCTTGGCGCCGCGCGGGGTATCGAGTCCTCCCCTCCCTAGTGAGCGCGTCCACCTGCGCCTTGCGCTCGGGGCCGTCCTCCTCCGTCACCACATTCTGCAACCCCCACCGCGTGACGAACCACGCAGCTCCTTGCATGCGCTTGTACATGTGCCCAAGCACCGCCTAGGGACGCGAAGCTCCTTCTCGGTCATGATCGCCTTCACCCGGGCCTCCTCGAGCAGCGGACCGGCGTTAAGAATGGAAAACGTTTCCATGTGGTGCAAGCAGTCCTCCATGACCCAGCCGGACTGCACCGTCACCTTGCCTGACCCTGCAGTCATGGAGGGGAATGCCGTCACGCCCACGCCCACGCCCACGCCCACGCCCGGGGGGGGTGGGGGGGGGGTTACCTTTCGATTCTTGGACACTGCAAACGAAGGGCGCAACCCGCGTTCAAAGTTGCTGGGTATCGGGACTAAAGCCTGGCGCCGGTCTTCCTGCTTCATAGCTCGGAATCCAATGTGGCCCTGCACGGTGACAAATTTCCTCCATAAGTCCCTTCCCAAGCCAAAAAAAAACAGGTGGAACGGCGCGAGGGGGAAGAGGTTGATCATGCTGACATAGCCCAGGACCACATGCACATGGCACACGCCATGGCAGCCAGTGTTCTGCTTGGCCTCCGCCAGCCGGGTTGTGTTGAACGCACGCCGGGCAAGGTGCGTGATTCACTGGACAAGTCATCGCCTTGATGGACGGTTACCAAGCGAGCATCCCCGTCCGCATCCACAGGGGGGTGCTCCTGGGCAGCCGCCATAGCCTCCACAACCTGCCACGCCGACCGGGCGGGTGCGTGTGATTCCATACAACCGCAGTTGAGTGGTGCCACCAGCACGCAGGCCGGGCCCACTCACCTCTGAACGCAGAAGGTCCACAATGTCACCGTCCTCGAAAACAGCGCGCCACTGGGTCGCCCCGCCGTAGTCCTCCAACACCCACTCGGTAACGACGCCGGTTATCACGCCGTAGTGCCATACTCCCCGGAACTTCTTGGCGATGACCTTCATGTAGAAGTCGCCGGGATCGCCTTTCCATATCACGCCCTCATCGCGGGTTCGACGCCCGCCGGCGGCCACGCAGGCGCGTCGATGTCCATACCGTCTTCGCCAACGGGGTCCTCCCCCACGCCCATCACATCGTCCACCTTCGAGCCGCCGTCGTCCGAGACCGGCGCCCGCGGGCCGTTTCCGACGGCTGCAGCTACTCCTGCTGCCGCGCTTGTTGCTGCTGTTGCTGCTGCTGCTGCTGCCGCCCCTGCTGGTGCTGCTTGTGATAAGGCGGCCTTGCGGCGCAACTTAGCCGCACGCTTCAACGAGTGGCTACAGTTCGGGTATTTCCGGAAGTGCCGCTCTCGCGCCGTCCTTTCACTACTACCCGTCACGATGCCGTGGCAGTGCTTGCATGTGTACACGCCATCCTTCGACACACTCGCTATCCATCCCTTTGCCGGCATGCCTGCTGCCGCGCGCGGGGGGCGGGGGGGGGGTTGAGAGTTGGGGTGGATGTAACCCACCACCGGCAGGCAACACAGATGCGAGTGCGCGGCTGTCCGCGCTTGATTCAACGGTGAGCGGCGGTGACCGTGAGGCGACCCCGTACTTCATGCGCGTGCTGGGGCGTTACACAATCATCAGCAGTTAGGGCGGCTGCATTAAAACGCGCACCTACGAACACCACCTACCGCCTACCACCTACCGTACCACCTACATCCGCCCACACCTCCGCCCGTCGTGCCGCACATCGCGGCACACCGCGGCGATGTGCAGCGATGTGCAGCGAGTACTTGCAGCCGCCTGTACTTAGCCCGGGTACTCCGCGTCGGCGGGCGACACGCGAGCCCGCGTGCGCATATCAATTTGATGAAATTATGGAAACGAGAAATTCATATAGTACTTTACAGGTCGCGCGCGATAGTCGTCGCTACTGGGTATGAAATCCACGTCCCTCGTCCGTCCCGTATCGTCCCCGTATGTCGTCGTTCGTCACCAGTAGGGCACATTTACGTCACATCTGAATCTCACAGTGTAGTACATGCCAGTAGATAAGCGCTTTAGTCATGCACCTATAGGCCCGATCCGCTGCACTATACGGGTACCCGTACGGCAATAAAGCTCACCGCCGAAAAATCGACGCTTCGCTGGATAAAGATGTAAGAAAAAACCAAAAGGGAAACAGAAAACCAATGGGAACCACCGCCCATGGGTGGGCCATCAGCCACGGCGAGTCCGCTTGCAGCCGATGCCCCGGGTCATATCGATACAAGTTGACGAGCGACGCGATAGATGCAAGCGCAGGAGCACCATCATGTGCCGCCCGCTCCCCTTAAGTTGTGTAGGAGCTGCGCACGTTGCATGCGCCCCACGTGGATTAGCGTGTCGCAGGCGAACGCGCGCAGTGCGCGCTATAGGCGGAAGGAAACCCCAAAAACTGGTATTAAACATGTCAAGGGAGAGGGTTGTGTGGTTTGCCGAGCTCGATCTTGGGGCACGACGCATGAGGCAGGGCGCCGGCCGGCCCAAGGGTCAGACAAGGGGCGGTCAAGAAGCCGGGGCCGGGCACCGGACCCGGAATCGGAGCCGAAAGGCGACCACGAGCCACTTGGGGGGGGCCGACGTGTGCGCCGAGTCGGCCTGGCGCGAAGAGGTCCGGGGAGGGCGGGAAGACAATCACCTCGGAGGCCATTTCCGAGAGGCGCTAATGCCAGCTCCAGTCGGCCCAGTAGAGCACGATGACGTGGCCGCCGCGCCGGGGGTATGGAGAAAGATGACGATCGTCGAAGAGGCCCCAGTCGGGGGGTTGTACCAATTGTGTTCGCAACGCCATGCGCCGTCGGAAAGGCGCAAGCCGTCGGTAGCATCACTGCAGCACGGGTCGCGCTACCGGGAGCCTCGCGTGGCCTCGCGTTCTCCATGGTAGCGAACGGTCAATGGTGGGACGCCCCCAAATGTTGTTGAGGTGGTTGTGTGACAGTTACAATGTATTGTAACTAGTCCTGAGCTACCTTTGGCATAATAACAATACTAGTGTGCGCGTGCCGCGCGCACTAGTGCTGTACCTCGGGGGATATTCCATACCCGAGGCTGCTGATGATTATCAGCCAGTATTGTTATATGTATATAACATACAATGCCATACTATGACTAGGCTGACGTTAGGCCTCCCAATCGTCTCTCCAAGGTGACGCTCTTCGCAGTGAGCGTGCTGCTATAGGTCGGCATGGTCTAGCGACCAGTGCCGGCACCAACCATAGTATATATAGCAGCGGGTGGTGACAACCTTGTAACCAATTATTGTTGTATTCTCCTCTCGGGAAGTCTCTCGCCTTTGCACCGCCACCACCACCACTGCACCCCACCTTTGTTTGTTTGTCCTTGCAGTCTCTATCCGGCTGAGACTGCCGCACTGGTTTCGGAGCGAGTGTTAGCTCCAGAATCTTCAAGTCTTCCACTGCAAGTACTCCTCGTTTGTTGTATAATGAGTGACGTGATGAGGCGCAAGTTTTCGCGCGCGCAACTGGCGGCTCGAGAGCGGGACGCAGATACTAAGCTACCTTTCGACTGCGGTGTCACAGCAACTGTGATTGTTACTTCAGGCACTGGAGCTGGTACTGAGCGTGACATTATGATGACTATTGAACCGAATCATAATAACACTGCGTTTCTGCCCTGTGGGACCGCGACACTTATCGACCTGTCAGTTCGCGAACTCGCAGTACGTATGCTTCAAGCTGAAACCGGGATCACGATGAACCCGGCTGACCTGAATCTCTTCGACTGTGTGACTATCGATAGAACCGACTGCTTTCTGTACGAGGCTCGAGTGAATTATTATGAGCTGAAGAATGATACTCGTTGGCCATACCGTGCTGAGCAGCTGGTGAACGATAGTCTGATAGCGTTTGTTGGACCTCAAGTAGCGGTCGACCCGCCTGCTGATAATGGTCCTCGTTTCCCTGATCGAATCACTGTCGAACCTGGCAATGGTCGCCCGTCATATACTACCGAGATAGCTGCGCACCTGCGGGGTAAATGGTGTCGTGCCGTTCCCTATGTCGCATCGCAAGCCATACACTCGGCAGTCGTCGACAAGTGGTCGAACGTGTATACGGCCGTGTCGACTTCTGATATATGGACCAACAAGAGTTACCCTGGCGTACCTGTTACTGTACCGTTCCGTTTTGGCTTCGACGAGTCACCTCTGTGGGAGGTCGTCGACGACTACATGGCTGTCGACATAGCGACCAAGTTCTACCGTATGGAGCTGAAAGAACGACTACCTGCTACTGCGACCGAGTTCGTCATAGCCGTTCGTATATCGGCTCAAGTATACATGACCTTCAACGAGAAGACTGCATCTATAGACGCATATGCATATGAATGGATGCATCTATAGACTCATCTGCATATGAATCGATGCATCTATAAGCTCATATGCATCTGCATCTGCATCTATAGCTTGCAGGTGGTGATCGCAGGACGTGCTGGAGCGCCCGCGACTTCCGCCGGGTACGCGCCAAGAATATTACGACATACTGGCGATAGCTCGGCGGGAGCTGAGCAACGAGCCGACGACCGTCGAGTGTACGGCGGGCCTTTGTCATACGGAGCAGCGGAGCTCGGCGCATCGCATGTTTGCTAACCGAGGAGAGGCGCGGAGGAGTCGACGTGTCGACGCGCTGATCGACGACCTTTGTTATGGTCTTTTCAGTGGCGGTCATTCTCTCGGCAAGTTGCCTCATCGGCACATCCAAGGTCAGTACGCACTTTACGCACTTTAGATGATGATGATGATGTACCGTCAGACTCTACTAGTGCCCCTGTAGATGCACCTACTGATACGTACAGGTAGTAACGAATCAGATATAGATACGAAAAGCATACTCGTTACAGCAGCTCGAAAATTGTCGGGTCGTCATCGAGTAAAAGCTATATCCGTCGTAAATATGTCCAGACTTCTAGTACACATACTGGTGTTACCTGGAGACTGGTGGATCGTATCTTTGAACCCCTCTATGATAAGTATAAGTTTACTTTAGAGGGATGTGCAGATTATGAGGGATTGAATACCCATAAAGATCTGCCCTTCTGTTCTGTCAATGAACCAGTTTTAGAACGGGACTTAGCTGGTGAACGAGTATATATACATCCACCATGGAACAGAGTAGAACAAATTGCTGCTGCACACTTTGAACAGTGTCTTAAAGCCAATCGTAATGATACTCTGGGTGTTGTTATACTACCAGCTTGGGAGAAGTTTAATGCTATTACACAGCATTGGAAACTAATCCAAGAGTTCCCGGCTAGAACGCCTATGTTTACCCGTTTATCACCAGATAATGCTACAGTCCATGTTGATGTTCGCCCTGTGCCGTGGCCCATTCGTATATGGCTGGTGGACAATGAATGTAGTATACCTGATGATATTATGGATGAATCCTGCTCACCTAATGTTGATGGGGAGGTGTCTGCGGACACTCAGGATTTTAACGTGGAGTCAGAAAATGTCAACAAAAATATTTTTGACTCAGAAACCGTTAATGTGTCGGCTGATAATGTTGATGATGTATCACAACCAGCTACTGTGGCTTCATTAAGTAAATGGGACGATCCCGGGCCACTATTAAAGGTTGAAATCAGCTTAAATACTGGTGCTCATGTAAATGCATTGGTAGATAATGCAGCATCACTGAATTTTATTTCTGAGGACTTTGTCCCTAAAAATAATATTCAAATTGAGAAACTTCAGAAGAAAATTCCGGTTCGTCTTGCTAATGGTCAACGTGTGAGTTGTACACAGATCGTTACCATTACATTTGATATAGCAGGACACTCTTTTGAGAGCCGAGTATTTATGTTCTTCGAGAACTCAATGTGGCTGATGTTGTATTAGGATTAACTTGGCTTGATGAAGCGCAAGTATCTGTACAATATGGGGAGAATCGTATCTTAACCCTAATTGATGGTACAGAAATCCAGTTTGAAACAATAGAACGCCGACCCGCATGTAGTTCGGTTTCTGCAATTAAATTGATGACATTGATGCAGAAAACGGCGAGGGGAGGGACAGCAAGCCCCGTGTGGCTGAGTTCTATTCTGTCCAAATAAGTCTGATTAAGGATGACCCTGATCTGCTTTTGGATGATGCAATGCTATCTGAGCATAAGGAGGCTGTTCGTAAAATTCTTTATGATGAATTTCCGGATGTGTTGCGCCCGGTTGATAGTGCTCCGCAGCATAGACCATGGGACCATAAGATTGATCTTACAGGTACTATGAGGAAACAACGTCTCAATCGGTTGTCCCCGGCTGAGCGTGCCGAGTTAGATCGCCAATTAAAGTCAGCTATTGAAGCCGGACTTGTACGTCCTAGTCAATCTGAGTTTGGCTCGCCTATTCTTTTTGTTAGAAGGGCGGATGGATCTCTCCGGTTATGTGTAGACTTTCGTGGTCTCAATGATGTTACTCGGAAGGATGCGTATCCCTTACCGCGTATTGATGAAACTCTTGATGAGTTGAAAAAAGCTCGATGCTATACCCATTTAGATTTAGCCTCCGGTTATTGGCAGGTTGCTATAGCTGAGGAGGATACATCTGATGGATTATTAAAATGGAATGTTATGCCATTTGGGTTATGCAATGCCCCTACAATTTTCTAACGTATGAGGAATGCTATCTTATGTCCCTTTTTGCGTAAATTTGTTGTTGTATATCTTGATGATATTTGTACATATTCAGAGAATTATGTTGACCACTTTGAACACGTATTCGTATGGTAGTGGCAAAATTATCTTAACATAACCTATGTTTGCAACTAAAGAAATGTTTCTTTGGTATGACATCTATGGAGTATTTGGGATATACTGTATCGGTGGTAAAAGTTGGCATGCGCCAAAAACTCAGAGCGAAGTGCGAAGTTTTGTACAATTTTGCAATTTTTACTCTAGGTTTATTCACCATTTCAGTGATCTAACCACTCCTTTGACAGAGTTGTTACGTAAACCAAAACCAGCCGTTGTAGACTGGAGTCCTTACTGTCAGGAAGCTTTCGAGACTCTTCGTCTGCCGTTGATTTCCGCACCTTGTCTGACCATACTGTGGAAATGGGCATTGATGTGACGTTCTACCGCAGCGACAGATGCGTCCAACGTAGGGCTAGCTGCAGTAGTATTGCAGGACTAGGAGGAGGCTCTCAACCAGTGGCATTCTGGGCGCGGAAGCTGAATACAGCTGAGCGTGGGAATACTTACTCTGCTTATGACCTAGAGGCATTAGCCATCTGTGAGTCTATTAAGCATTGGAGGTGTTACCTTGAAGGTTGCCGTCGATTCCTTTGTTTCAGACAATGACACCCTACGGCATTTGCTCAGGCAACCTACAGAACGGATGAATAAGCGCTAACCTCGCTATGTTCGCGACTTAAGCCTTATGTTGGTTCGATGTCCCTTGCGTACAGAAAAGGCAAGTGGAATAAGGCAGATCCGTTGTCTCGTAGACCGGATTTAAAACCGTTAAGTTTCGGTGGCCTTTATTGGACCGGGGATGTGCCGGACGCGGTTGAGACACTTGAAGGTGTACACACCCCACTGTTTTCTGCCATAGCTTCTATGAGTGTGAGTGCTCTAAAGCTTAGTGATGACATACTCGACATGATAAAAACGGGGTATGTGGCAGACGACTTCTATTCCGAATGGGGGGGATGGATGAAGTCGGGACATGTGTCCAAACATGACGGGTTTTTTTGGAGGCATAAATGCCTATGCATCCCTAAGAACCGTCAGCTCATTAACAAAATATTGTGTGAGTTACATGATACTACTGGGCACCGGGCTGTTCAGAGTACCTTGGCACGTGCCTTGGATCGTTTTGGTGGACGCGTGTACGTCATGACGTGAAAGCCTATTGTGATAATTGTCCAACCTGTAGGCGGGTACGTTCTCGTCCGCAGCCGGCAGCACCGACGCAGCCGCTTCCAGTGCCGCCACGTCCATGGCACTCGGTTGGTTTGGATTTCATTACCGATTTACCTGTGAGTAATGGTTTTGATGCAATGTTGGTTGTTGTATGCCATCTAACCCGGCAAGCACATTTTATTCCGACGATTAAAGCTGTGACTGGTGAATATTCAGCTGAATTATTTCTGAAGGAAGTATACAAGCTGCATGGTTTACCAAGGGTTATAATTTCGGACCGTGATCCGAGATTTATGTCGTCTTTTTGGCAGACTTTGTGGCGTCGCCTAGGCACTAAGTTAAACATGTCTAGTGGCCAACATCCTGAAACGGATGGTCTGACTGAAAGGATCAATGCCATTGTCTGTGAACTGGCTCGAGCGTTTTGTTGCTTTCATGGCACCAATTGGGTTGATCAATTGCCGTTGATGGAATTTTCGTATAATTCTAATCGTGCACTTGGTATTGAGCATACACCGTTTGAGGTTAATTACGGATTTAATCCTGAAACACCTCCTGACTTATTGTTTGCCATGAGGCCCACAATACCTGTGTCAGTCAGTGCTCAACAGAAAATCCAGAATATGAAAGATATCCATGACTTAGTCAAATCGATTTTGGCAATTCATAAGGATGAGTTAACTGTTCGTCCTACGGAAAGGCAACAGAGGGATGTTCCCGTTTTCAATGTTGGAGATAAAGTGAGTATTGCAACTCGCTTTCTGAAAATCAAAGGCCAACCTAACCAAAAGTTAATGGATAGGCAGTTAAGTCCTTTTCCGATTATTGAGAAGATTGGCAATTATAGTTTCCGGTTGCAGTTGCCTCCGGGGATGAAGTTGCATCCGGTTTTCCATGTGAATAGTTTGCGGCCTTGTCCGACTGCATCTATTCGTCCGGTTGTGCCATTGGTCACGGGTTCTGAGGAAGATCCTGACAGCCAGGAGTTTGAAATTGAAAAGATATCCGCAGTCAAAGTTGGCTTGATGCCTGGCCGCAAAGGATCTCAATTGCAATTTCTGGTGCACTTTGCAGATAAAATATTGCATCACCTGTTTGGCATCGTTTGTTTGATGTAAAACGAACTGTTGCTTTGCAAAGTTTTCTGGATACGCCGATGTGGCTGCAATTTGCTGAGTCAGATGAGTTTCTGCAGCATGCGGCTAAATATCCGGCTAGAATTCCAACTGCAAATTGAATACTGCTTTATGTTGTCCATGGGGGGAGAGATGTAGTGTGACAGTTACAATGTATTGTAACTAGTCCTGAGCTACCTTTGGCATAATAACAATACTAGTGTGCGCGTGCCGCGCGCACTAGTGCTGTACCTCGGGGGATATTCCATACCCGAGGCTGCTGATGATTATCAGCCAGTATTGTTATATGTATATAACATACAATGCCATACTATGACTAGGCTGACGTTAGGCCTCCCAATCGTCTCTCCAAGGTGACGCTCTTCGCAGTGAGCGTGCTGCTATAGGTCGGCATGGTCTAGCGACCAGTGCCGGCACCAACCATAGTATATATAGCAGCGGGTGGTGACAACCTTGTAACCAATTATTGTTGTATTCTCCTCTCGGGAAGTCTCTCGCCTTTGCACCGCCACCACCACCACTGCACCCCACCTTTGTTTGTTTGTCCTTGCAGTCTCTATCCGGCTGAGACTGCCGCAGTTGAAGTGGGGTAGGCTGAACTCCCTGTCGTTTGTAGATCTCGCGCCTAAGGCAGTCAATCCATATGCTCGTCGTGGTCGTGATGTGGCGCGCACGGTCGAACGAATGGAGATGTCGTTAGTTGGTGTCGAGGATAAACCATAGCATCCGTAGCTCGGTCATGAGCAAATAGTAGGAGCGGGAGGTGAGATTGGCGAGGACGTAGACCACCCCCATGTTGTCCTCGTGGAGAAGAACTTGTCGACCTCGCGGCTCCGAAAGGAAGGTGAGCACGGCGAAGCGGACAGCCTTGAGCTCTTTGTAGGTGATGTGCGGCTCGCGGTCGCCGTTGTAGCAAAAGCCAGGCGCCTCGGTTCTCTCCTTGAGGACGGCGCCCCTGACATAGCCGGAGCTGTCGACGTGCATGTAGACGGTCTCGACGGACTTGTAGATGGAGCGCCCGTTGATGTGGACAAGGACCGCGGCCCAAGCCACCACTCGAGGTCACGCCAGAGCTGGTGCGTCATTTTGGTGCGTCTCACATGTGCGTCATTCGTGCGGAGCACGTCGTGCACCTCGCGAAGGTAGAACCGAGCCGTCTTGATGGCAAGGAACATTAATTGTGCATGACATGCCATGGACGCGAGCTCTCGCACAAACAGCCACCGCTTGTCGCGATTAGCACGGCGGATGAAACCGAGGGCCGTGGCGGAGAGTGACTCGAGTTTCCGCTGGGCGGCCCGAGTTGCACCGTTCCGTGAGTCGAACTCAATGCCGAGGTGCTCCAGTCGTTATACTGGCTCCCACTGGCCCTTGTCGGGGTGTCGGCTGCTGAGGCCTAACTTCCCTAGTAGGGAGGTGATGCGGTCGCGCACGGTTTAGGTCTGCGCTCGACTCGACGCGAAGAATAGGAAGCCGTCCATGTAGGGGAGCATGCGGCAGCCGCGGAAGTGGATGCGTAGCGTCTGGCGTCTTCCCATGCTGAGCTTGGACCGGCGCACTCCGTGGGGGGTTACTATGAAGTCGGGGCGACACAATACGTGGCGGGTGAACGCGGTAGTGAAGAAACATAAGTACAGGTAGTAGTAGGGGCTTAGGCTTAAGCCCCGCCAGCCGATAAAGCTTGCCTCGGTAGCCGACGGTGAAGTAATCTCGGTCCTCGGGGGCAATGCCGACGCGCGCGTAGAAGCCGTCATGCATGTCCATGTAGAACATGTAGTCGCCGGGTCGAGCTATATAACGCAGCTCCGTGAGGGTCTCGAAACTCAGGTTCCGCTCCTCGCAGCAGTACCGGTTGAGGGGCGGTAGTTCGATTATAAGTCGTAACTTGTTGACACCGGGCTTGGGGACGAGAAAGCGTCAAGAGACCCACCGCGAACAATGCCCCTCCTCCCATGCTCCGCTAGCTAGGAAGCGACCCATACCATCACCGTCCCGCATGAAGCGTAGTTGGTCGGGAGTCGCGACCTCCATCGAGACGCCTCGGTGAAAGGGGGCGGGCGGCCCGTCCTTGAACGGGATTCCCACGCCGTTGCAGATCATGTCGACAACATAGCGTCGTCCTGCGCCATCCAGCGCCGATGTCCGCCCATGCTTCCGATTTGCGTCGTACTCGGTGACGCATGTAGTCAGACTCGGGAGTGCAAGAGTCGGGGGGTGGTCCGAGGGCGCACGGCTGCGCGGCTGGCGAGTAGGCAGTTTTCGCCCTCGCCCGTGGGGGGCCACATCGAGCGCCCTAGTTCGCGTACCGCCCGTGGCATGTCGGGGCAAGAGTAGCCGACTAGACGCGGCGGCTCGTTCAACCTCGGTAGTCTAGTCGGCCACAGACCGGGCACGGAATCGCGACCAGTGCCGAGGTAGGAAATTGAATCGGCCGGCCAGACCGAGGCGCCGAGCGGTTGGCGCCAAGCTGGAGCGAGCCATATTGATGAAAGCATGCAAAGGGGGCCACTAGTACCACCAACAACCCGCGCGACATACGCGGTCGGAATGGAAGCTCGGGGGGAGAAGAGGGAGGCGCGATGTAGTCTTAGCGCTTGCCTTTCGAACATGCGATTCAAAGTCGGCAACAGTCAGCAGGCGGACGGGCAGAGGCCGGCTATTCCCACCCAATCATGAATCAAGACGGTACCGGCGGTCGGAGGACAGCGGGTCTTCACACTTGGGTCTAGCGGAGGGAAAGCCAAGCGTCTTGCACGGGACGAACTTGCCAACATCGACGCAGCCCGCAATATGGTAGGCGGGGCGCGAAGATGGAAGAGGGGGCGGGATAGCAAAGAGCCCGCTAGCTTTTCTAGAATTCTATCTCGAGCGGGGGTCGACTCACATCGATGTGGGGGGAGTTGACCGTGCTCGTTGTACGGCAGTTTTCTACGTCAAATTTGGGGGCTGTAGCCCGCCCGTAGTACATATCAGCGGTTCGTGCTCATGTTCGTGCCAGTAACATAGGTGTGTACCAGCTGCGCGCGTTGCATGCGCCCCACGTGGATTAGCGTGTCGCAGGCGATCGCGCGCAGTGCGCGCGCCATGCGGAAGGAAACCCCAACTGCTGTACCAGTACTGGCCAGTAGATGAGGGCCGCTTTTGGGCGGCTTGCTGTGTTGATTTTCTAATTCTGGGGAACTGCCCTTTTTGTAATTCACACGTGTTGATTTTCTAATTCTGGGGAACTGCCCTTTTTGTAATTCACACCAGTACTGGCACTAAACAGATTTGCAGAGCGCGGCGCGGAGCGCGCGCGCCCAAACTGCCGGCCATAATCAGCGCGCTGACGCGCAAAGCTCGACGCGCGCACCACGCCATCAGCACGACGGCGGCGGCCGTCGACACCGCCGCCGCCCCGGGCGCCGCCGCACACTACTTCACTCTCGGCCACCATACCGCCCCTTGCCTGCGCGCCGACCCACACCGGCGCCGCGATGTTGCTCCTCTTCGACACCGCCTCGGGCTTCGCCCTGTTCAAGGTCCTTGACGATGGCAAGGTTGAGGAGGCTACGGTAGGAGCCGCCCGGAGCGCTGCCCCGCACGCCCCCCTCATTTCTCGCCGGCTTTGCCGCGCCGCCGCCGCCGAACATGCGCCCTAACTTGTGCGCTCATCGCGACCCCCAAGCTAAACCCGCCCCTATCACTTTTCTGGAATTTCCGTGCATGAGAGGGAAGGACGGCTTTCCCCTGCAAGCGCTTCCGGGATCCCCCCCCCCCCCCCCCCCCGCCCCCCGGGCAGAAGGTTAGAATATATACGGCCCCGGCTGCGGCCTGCGGCCTGCACGATGGGGCTCCGCCAGGCGGGATTCTAACGCGAGGGTGCTTACGCCGGGTTGCAGGACCTGGCGGAGGACTTTTCCTCGCTGGACAAGGCCAAAAAGGTGGGTGATGCCGAACTGGGGGGCGCGGGCTGCCGGGGGAACAGCTCTGCTGTGTGGGCGCCTGCCAGTATGATGGGGCTTGCCAGTGGGCTCACTCGGGTGCGCCACTCGGCTGCCAGATGGTCAAGCTGAAGGCGTTCAAGAAGTTTGACAACACGGCGGAGGCGCTGGCGGCCGCCACGTCCCTGGTGGACAGCAAGCTCTCCAAGGGTGAGGCTCCCAGGCCAGCCTTTGGTTGTTAGGGTTTCATGGCCCTCTGAAACCCCACAGTTAATGGCCAGTAGGCAGGCTCCTCAGGCAGTGCAGGGCAGCGTGGGGCCCGCTCTGGACTATCAGTCCCAGTGGGCGTTGCCACCTGGGTTCTGGTAATCATCCGGATGGAGGGAGTGGGCACTCATCCCCATCCCCCCTGCGCCGCGCAGACCTGAAGAAGTTTCTGAAGAAGAACTGCGGGGAGAGCGACACGCTGGCGCTGATGGACGCCAAGCTGGGCAACATCATCAAGGAGAAGCTGGGCATCAACTGCCTGTACAACAATGGGGTGATGGAGCTGTGCCGCGGCGTGCGCCTGCAGCTGCAGGGTCTCATCTCGCAGCTCAGCGGGGCGGACCTCACGCCCATGTCGCTGGGCCTGAGCCACAGCTTGTCGCGCTACAAGCTCAAGTTCAGCCCCGACAAGGTGGACACCATGATCATCCAGGCCATCGGCCTGCTGGACGACCTGGACAAGGAGCTCAACACCTACGCGATGCGCGTGCGCGAGTGGTATGGCTGGCACTTCCCAGAGATGTCAAAGATCGTGGCGGACAACGTCGTGTATGCTAAGACGGTGCGCCGCCCCACATGCTTTTCAAACCTCTGCTGTCTGCGTCCACTACATTTGGGAAGCTGGTGAAAGGGCGTGCCTTGCCCGCCTCGTGACACTGCATGGGATTCTGGCATTTGATCGAATGGGGAGGGGGTTCATGTGCCATTTGCTATTGTCCTTGCTGGGTGTGTCGCGTCCCTAGCTCTAGGCCTTTCCTGCGGCTGATTGGACCGGGACTGAGCAGCAGCCTTTGGGGGTGTTGTTTGCGTAGGTCAAGTTCATGGGCACGCGAGACAGCGCGGAGTCCAAGGACTTCTCCGCCATCATTGTGGAGGAGGACGTGGAGGCCCTGCTGAAGGAGACCGCGCAGGTGTCGATGGGAACCGAGATCAGCGAGGAGGACCTCTCCAACATCATCTGCCTCTGCGACCAGGTCATCAGCCTGTCCGAGTACCGCGCCCAGCTGTACGACTACCTGAAGAGCCGCATGTCGGCGATCGCGCCCAACCTGACGGTGCTCGTGGGCGAGCTCGTCGGGGCACGCCTCATCTCGCACGCCGGCTCGCTCATCAACCTGGCCAAGCAGCCCGCCTCCACTGTGCAGATCCTGGGTGCTGAGAAGGCGCTTTTCCGCGCCCTCAAGGTGCGCCCTGCGTGACTGCACAACCTCAGCAACCGCATCAGTACCTATTGCCTTTCCATGTTTCCGGCTGATGGCGTTGCTGACCGTCTCGCCCTGCTGACACCTGCAGACCAAGTCGGAGACGCCAAAGTACGGCCTGATCTACCACGCATCGCTCATTGGGCAGTCGGCCCCGAAGTTTAAGGTGCAGCGCCTCACCCCTGGCGCTATTTTACCCCGTCTGCCTTTGCTGAGGTTGATGGAATGCCTGCAATGTGGCCATGTATATTAAAGCCCTTGTCGTTTGGATCTGCATGCTGGCAGCTCGGTCGCGACGTCCCCGTCCTTGGCACCGCACGTCATGACTGATGATTGTGTTGCCACACTCTGTGCCCCCACAGGGCAAGATCAGCCGCGTGCTAGCAGCCAAGTGCGCGCTGTCCATCCGCGTGGACGCGCTCGGGGACACGGACGACGCCAGCGTCGGTACGGAGGCGCGCGCCAAGGTAGAGGCGCGCCTGCGGCAACTGGAGGGCAAGGTGCTTGCCTCGGACGCGGTCACGCCTGCCGGCAAGGATGCGAAGAAATACGCCAAGCCTGCGGATGCTGCGAGGGCGTACAGGTGCGACTGCGGCCGTCTTGTACACTACCTGTCTGTGATTCGTCAATGATGTACGCGGTGATGTCATGCCTGCCCGCTCAAGCTTTTCCCTGACACACTTTCCTGTGACTGTCAAATCTGCAGCACGGATGGCGATGTGGTTGCCAAGAAGAAGTCGAAGAAGTCGGCAGAGGAGAATGGGGAGGATAAGAAGAAGGAGAAGAAGGCTAAGAAGGAGAAGAAGGAGGACGCGGAGGAGAAGCCGAAGAAGAAGAAGAAGAAGGCCGAGGCTGAGGATGCGGACGCGGACGAGGAGAAACCCAAGAAGAAGAAGTCAAAAAAGTCCAAGGAGTAGGGAGTGCTTCGAGAGCGGCACCCGCTGGGGCTCCTCATATATGAATGTATCATTACACCGCGTTTAACTAGAGTGATTTAGATATGGCACCTTGCATCCGGGATTTCTGTGCATGCCACGCGAGCGACTGCCCCTGATGGCGACATTCTCAGGTAGCGGCGAGATCAAACCACTATTTCCTCAGCGCTGCGCTCCCCCACAACCCCACCAGCACTGATCCATGCGCTCCCAACGGCTTTGTATTCACCCCCTGCTATGCACACATTTCGCATTTACGGCTGCCATTGTTGATACCATCCTGGGCAGCACGTAGGCAAAGGCAGCCATCAGCACATGCGCGTTTGAGTGAAGTAAATATACGTTGCATGCACCACCCAACAAGCAGCTGATGCAGGTATCGTTTCGTGCGGGCTTTTTGTGTACTCTATTACCCATCCATCATCATAATCTGACTAAGTGATTTCGGAAGATTGAGCAGAGAGGGCCAACCCACACTTTATTCTAATTATGTACTATCGACCTTGTACGTATCAACTGGCGTGCCGGCTGTGATTAGTACGTCGGTGCATTTAACACAACCGTCAGACCGCCTGGCAGCAACTAATCCTTAGGTAACCTTACTGCTCGTCGTCGTACTGCTGCTGGGCGGGTTAGGGTTATGCAGAAGTCTGTGTGGGGGTTATGCAGGAGTCTGCGCGCCGGATGCAGTCGCTGCTACCACTAATGTCAAAGCGTATGTATGTGTCTGCAGCCCCTACCTGCCCGCCTGGCCTTACGGGGGGGTACGAGTATTGATGCGGAGTGCATGGCGCTTTGAATTAAGCGGTGCTTCCATGGGTCTCCGAATAGCGACTTCCCCGTTGCGACTACCTCGTAATGTTTTTAGCGGTGGATTTGTCATTAAACGCTGGCCTTTTGCAATTCATACGAGTACTCGTAAAATCGCATTGCCCGCGGCGGTGCTTTTCACGTATAACCCGTACTGCTTCCTGAGTATAGATGTTCCTTAAAGTCTGGAACATCCAACGATAATCGTAAAATATGACAGCACGATAATGAGAACAGTACTCTTTTCGCTGAGGAATTCCGCAGTAATGTCGTATTACCTTCCTTATGGGACTCCTGACCTGCTATGGGGCCTACTACTTGCTTTTCTGCGCTGCGCTGGCCCCCGCATCCGCGCGAGCCAGAACAGCGCCCGCAGCGCGCAGCATCATACATAACGACTTATCCTACATGAGCATCTACATGAGCATCTAGCGCCATATATGCGCCCCATCATCAGCATGATGATGCTGTTCCCCGTACTTGCGCGCGTCACGTCCGCTTTAGTAGCATTTCCTCTCCAGCATCCGGCGGCCGGGCCTTGTCGCGTCCTTGCACAGCCGCCCACCTGCGCGCACCCACTTGCGAGCCGCTGACACACTACTCCGGTGTGATCCTGCGCACCGGAAACCGTGCCGCCATTGAGCTTGTGCCAGCCTGTCCCGGTACCAGCCAGGCCGCTGCGCCCGGGACCTCAGCACAAGGCCCCTGCGTCGTACGACTACAGCATTTTCCGGACAGCACGTGCTGGGCCGCTACCCCCGGCCCGTCGCCCGCCACGGCCAGCCGGTCGGTCAGGTGCTGTTCCCGTTAGATTGAGCTTCTAGGATAGCACGTCCCTTGCGTCAGAACGTCGGAGCGCTATGGCCACTAAGGCGGCGCACAAGAGGGATATACCAGAGGGGCGCCGGCTCTGCAAGGTGAGGAGGGTCGCTATACCCCTGCCCCTGCAAGCGCCAGCATATAAATGCGCAGCCGCTGATGCGCGGATACAGTACTTTCTGCTTTGCATTTGCTTCAAATACGATGTCCTTGCGTCAGCTGTCTGTCGCTCTCGTCAGGCCTCTGCCCGTGGCGCACGGCAGCCTCCGTGGCCTGGCGTCCCGCAGCCCTCTTATCATGCAAACACGCTGCTGCTCCAGTGCTGAAATCTGGGCGGATTTTGTGTAGTGCCGCGCGGTTGCGCGGTCGCAGCGTCACGCCAGTTTGCGACAGAACGTCAACCCGCTCGGTTGCGCTAGCAGCTGGACAGAACCTAGCGCGCGCCCGGTCGTTAATTTCTATCCTTGAGCAGGCAGGGTCGGAAAACCCACCAGGCTGATCCCTTGCACGTGCACCGACTCAACGCAGTGCTTGAGCGAGTTACGGTTTTCAACACGGCCGTTTCTGTCGTTGTCGTTTCTTAGTCCGGGACCTGTCGCCTTGGCCGAGGCGGTACGAGGACAGAGTTTCGACTCGCACCGTGCCAAGATGGTCACCGGTGGTCGTCGTGTTTTTTCGCCCCTGCGGGGCACAAGTTCACACCGCCGTCGCAGTATGCGCTGTGCACTTCGGCCGCTACGGAGAGGCCCGACACAGCTGAGTGGCGCCTATCATCCTTCGACGCGGTGGCCGCATGCTCGGCCAGTCCACCGTCCCCCCACCGCGCCGGCTCCTCGCCCAACCCATAGACAATAAGTGTTACTATCGCCGACCGGTCGCGTGCCTCGCCAGCTCAGCTTGTCCCGGCTCCAGCACAGCCAGTCCGCCTGACTGACAGGGCACTGACTGCTGCGGGGTCCGTGCCGCTACCATCACCCCCAATTGCAGGAGATAGCTGGCCGCACCGTCACAATATTCCAGCACAAGGGCAAGTTTCACTGCGTCGACGCCAATTGCTGTGAGCCCCCCCGCCCACCCCGTCCCGACGATGATGGCATTCCTTGCGATTGAGTCTCTCCATCCGTCGAGAGATGTCAACACGCATCACAACTTATGTGCGCGGAACCGCTCCGCAGACCACATGGGCGGGCCGGTGGGCGCGGAGGGCGATATCGAGGATCTCGGGGGCAGGGTCACCATCCGCTGCCCTTGGCACGGCCACAAGGTGGGGCCTCGTCCCACAGACCCCGCCATCACCCGCCTCTCGCCGCCGCCCTCCGCTTGCTGTCGACTGCGCTGGCCACCCTGCAGCGCCCGCCCCGGAGGCTGCCTGTGCGCCATGCCGGCCTTAAAAGTGCACTTCCCGCGGACTAAACGCCTCGAGTACCGCACTCCCCTCGCCGCCAGATTTGCGTGGACACCGGCGGCATCCTGGAGCAGGGCCTCGGCGGCGAGGTGTCGTGCTCCCACACACAGCACCGCGTGCACAACGTGTACCACGACACCGACGGCTGGCTATGGTGCGCGCCCCCGCCAGGCTTGGTATGCCCCTGCTGCCCGGGCTGGCCTGGCAGGCAGCGCCCTGACCCCTTGCCGCGGCCGCTGTGCTGTGCGCTGCGCCAGGGTGAACCTGATGGAGTCCTGGCCCAAGGTGCGCAGCGACCAGTACAACAGGCAGCAGGCGGCCCCGGCGCGCATGAGCCCAGAGCCCAGCCGCCGCGGGTTTGGCCTGAGCGCCGGCTTCCAGTGGGCCCCGGAGCCCACGTTCGGGCTGGCTGCGACGGGCAGCCCGCACATGTCCTCCCTGAGGCCGTACTGCGGGGAGGACAAGCTGGTCCCGATCATCGACTCCCCTGCCAGGGCCAGGGCGCGCAGCGCGCACGATGACGTCGCCATGGATGACACCGAGCTGCCCGAGACGCTGTCCCAGGAGGCGGCCAGGCTGGGCGGCCAGCAGGAGCGCCCGCCCGGCGCGAGCCCGCAGCCGCCTGCGCAGCCCGAGTGGTCGGCTGGCACGGTGTCGCAGCACTTCAGGACCGCCAAGTCGGGGAGTGCCATGGCGGGCACCAAGAGGCACCTGCGCAACGAGGCGGCCCGGATGGCGATCTCCCGGCGGCAGATCCAGCCGCCCACCGCCCCTGTGGCAGCCGCGGGCGCGCGCCAGGCGTCAATCAAGGAGTTTTTCCCGTCTCACCCCACCGCGGACACGGTGGCGGCCATGGAGATGTGACCAAAAGCTCTTTCCGTACGGTCAGGGTGCCTCGTGTTGTGCGGCCGCAGTGTCACCGTGGCACCGCTTCGGCAGTCGCCCCCACGTCTCTGCGCCCGGCTCCCGGCATGATGACGCGGGTGACCTAATTGTATGCTGATACCTGCCTGGCCATTTGAATATACTGTAAATTAATTCCTTAAAGTAAGACTTTCATGCCGGGCGGGTGACCACGAGCGATAGGCTCGCCATCGCCAATCTCCCGCTCGCTCCGCGCCTGGAACATGCTCGTCTGAAACAGGATTGCAATGCCGCTAGTCGCCAGGGTAACGCCTGCAGGCGGGCAACATCATACCCCTGAGAGCAGCGCCCGGCCGGAAGCTGCAAGATTAGGTAGGGCGATGCGGGCGCACAGCGACTCCTCAGAGGTTGCTTACTCACTTCTTTTCCTAACCCAACCCTGCTCTGGCCGACGGGGGCTGCTGCAAATACTTGTAAGGGGATTCCAAGCCATAAATAAACACAGCGAGTGCCACCGTCTCACCTTATGCAGCCCTCTTCGGCCTGTGTATCGAGGAGCGCATTGCCGATTATTCTTATATTGAAAGGCATATATATCTGGAGCATACATACATGTTGGGTGCCGTTGATTATTCTG